>JAUNZO010004931.1:0-173903 GCA_031894775.1 Chloris gayana
GCTGATAGCTACATTAGAGTCTGCCTCTATCATAATTTTTTTTAGAGTAGTGCTACAGGTCTAATCCCATTTGTCTATGGGCCCAATCAATATAAAATTATGGCAGCACATAGGTCACTTGTGTCTTGTTGTATATGAGTTGGACGAACCAGTTGGACCTATGGTATTCCTTTTTTATCACAAGTTATAAAGGTTTGTATTATCCTTGATCACGTTGATCATCACGCAAGCCCAATCAGCATACCCTTGCTTGTCTTCCTCTTGCCTTGCCGTTGAAACAGATCCTGGCGACAATGGAAGGGAGCGATAGCACAGATCCTCATATAAGGCATTCCTATTGAAATCAAAGAATGTTCTTGCTCATGTGTGAGACCTCACCCGTGTGTGGATTATTGTTTTTTCTTCAGGGTTGCAGTTGTTACCGGAGGGAACAAAGGAATTGGGCTGGAGGTATGTAAACAGCTGGCTTACAACGGCCTCAAGGTCATCTTGACGGCGAGGGACGAGGAAAGGGGAACTACAGCAGTGGAGATACTTCATGACTCCGGCTTGACTGGCGTTGAGTTTCACCTGTTGGATGTCAGCGATCCATCCAGCGTTGCCCGTCTGGTTGAGTTTATCAAGGAGAAGTTTGGTAGGCTAGACATACTGGTAATATTCTTTATTTTTTTTTATTTGTTACTATTAAGATGCTCGATCCTGTAACAATTTGATCCTTGCTTAAGATGGATGGTAACTTTGCAGATAAATAACGCAGGGGTTATAGGTGCCACTGCAGAGATAGACACTACCGCACCACTTCATGAAGTAGTAAGCTCACTGACTTCTCCAGCATCATATACATCCAGCACTACGGGAGAATCCATATTTGCCGAGTGCCCGAGTAAATACACTCGGCAAAGATTGAGACACTCGGCATATTTTGTTTTTCCCGTAGTGCAGTGCTCAAATATGTACGAGTAACTCAAAACCAATCCTTAGCATTAGGAACTTAACTGGTAACTTTGCAGATAAATAACGAAGGGGTTATAGTTGAATGGATTTCTGACATTTATGCTAGTAGTCTGTTACTGGAAACTGTTGCCAGCAAGACTGTAGCTGACATGCATAAATGTCAGAAATCCATTCTTGCTTCCATTTTTTCTATTGTTGTTCTCTAGAACTTAATTGGTTAATTATCTAAAATCATTTAACTGCATCCACCCCGCAACCCCCAAATAGCTCCTAGGCAAGAGTGCAATGGAGAGACTCCATTGGCTGCTGCAGCACTCCACTGAGAGCTACGAGGAAGCAGAAGAATGTTTGAAAATAAACTACTTTGGCACCAAATACGTCACTGAAGCGCTCCTTCCTCTGATCGAGTCCTCCTCCGATGGAAGGCTTATCAACGTGTCCTCCAACTACGGACTACTACGAGTATCCTTCTCTGAACTATTGTACATCATCAGAGTTATTACGCATAGATCGTGTGCTGCTAACTGCCAATACTCAGTATTGTTCTACTTTTCTTTCGATCCAGTATTTCAGTGGTGAAAATCTTAAGCAGGAGCTGAACGACATTGACAACCTGACCGTAGAGAGGTTGGATGAGATGTCAGAACTGTTCCTAAAAGACTACAGGAATGGCCAGCTGACATCTCATGGATGGCCTGCTAATTCCGAATACTTGGCCTACAAAGTCTCCAAGGCTCTGGTCAATGGCTATACTCGTATGCTGGCGAAGAGATACCCAGAATTGAGCATCAACAGCGTGCACCCTGGCTATTGCAAGACTGACATCAACTTTGACACCGGAGAATACACGGCGGAGGAAGGAGCCAGTAGCATTGTTACAGTGGCACTTCTACCAAAGGAAGGCCCAACAGGAGCCTTCTTCTACCGCAACGAAAATGTATCATTTCTGTAATAACTCTTGAAGGTACTCATATAACGGAGTGGACAGTACAGGAATTTATCATTTTCGTATGTGAATGTGAGCTCTTGTACAAGTGAATAATTTTTAGACATTACAAATGCCAGCAGGATAGTTAATGAGTCCTTGTGTATATACATGGTTATTCTTGACAACGAGATTAGTCATGATTCCTGTTACCATGACAAAATGTTTGCTTATATATTTGATGATAGAATGAAATACATCTTATAAGGACATACGGCAATGTCTTTAGGATCAAACTCGACACTGTAGTTTCCCGTACAAAATTACAGTCTACCCGTGAGTCTGACTGCTCCATGCCAAAATCGTGGTTCTCATTAGCTTCGTATGAATGAAGGCCCTGGTACACCGTATAGTTGCAGCTTGACAAGCCAAGCTCCCAAATATAAGAACAAAAAGGAAGAGGTATAAAGAAGCGTAGCAAACAAATAATGAGCAGAAACTCCAGATGGCGTCGATCGTTACATATGGTCCTTAGCTTCTATTTGTCCTCTACTTCGTCATGTTGAACCTCCTCGTCTTGAGATGGCGCCACTGGTTGCTCCTCGGCCACGACGTCCGGCAGCGCGTCCTGGGATTCGCTCTTCTTCTTCATGTGGCTGTAGCTCCCCTTCTCCATGAACAGCTGCTGGAAATGGATCTTGCAGAACAAAACACCGTTGAGCGCGGCGTAGGAGGACGTTGTGAGGATGCAGCCTCCGTGAGAGCATTTGAAGCAGCTCTTGTGGTATGGCTCGCCTTCCAAGGTTAACTGAATAGAAAGGCAGTTCAGGTTTATGATGGCATTTCAATAATTTAGTTGCTAATTTAACGATCTTAATTTTTATACAAGTGCTCTGTTTCAAAAATGTTTATACAAGTGCTGCACTTCTGTACCTTTTCTAGCGGGTACACAGTTTTCTGGCAGGCTGCACACTTATCCTGAGTGCCTGAGAATGCAGAGGATAGCTTGCTTGGGGCCCTTGCCTGCAGAGGGATTCCCGTTTGCATTTTAATCATTTATTATGCAGTGATAAAATATAACAGACACATTTTGAAAGCAATCATGAAGATGGTTTTATGGTGATATACCAGTTCACCCTTCTCCGAAGATCTGCCGCCTGAGTTATAACGCAACAAAACTGGGTAAGGTTTCGCTGTAAAAAAAACAGAGATAGTTTTTTTTTTTTTGAGACTAAAACAGAGATAGTTTGACGAGACTTGTCAAGTCGTCGTGGGGTTACCTGACGTGAATTTCTTGGAGAAACTGCCCGTCTCCTTGAAGAGTTGCTCAAAGTGGGTCTTGCAGTACAGCACACCGTCCATGGAAGAGTAGCTGCACATCTACATGCAACCAATGCAAGCAATGCACCGGCATCAGAAACTGTATTTATCTTCCATAAAAAATCAAGCACCACAAACTCTCATTTCTTCTGGAGTGATTATTATATTGCATAGATCAAATTCAAATCGAAACTACTTGTTCAAATCTATTTTGGACGCCCTTTCCAGGCTATTTTGCGCAATGCGACGCTGGAGCATCAGAGAGCACAATGCAAGTTGACGTACCGAGAGGATCCCTTTGCAGTGGCTACACTTGAAGCATGTCTTGTGGTAGATAACGCCGTCAGCCGTGAGGAGGTCGATGAAGTGGACGGTCTTGTCGCACGCGTTGCACTTGTCCTGGGTGCCGGTGAAAGACATGGTGCCGACGACCCCTGCCTGCAAGTACGCGCTCGCTCAAATCCCTGTCGATTTTCTCCCCGGCTCGGGCTAATGGGTAAATAGATGAAGTGTTAGCGCTTGTGATGCATGTTTAAGAGAAAAACTGGGACAGGGAAATGAGAGCTTGACGGGAGCATCGGACGCGGGCGGCTTCTGCACCACACAAACTTCGTAAACACAAGCTTGATTTAGGAGGTGACTAATGCGCGACCCGCGCGGCGCCTCTAACTGCTCGCCACATGTTCAATTGATTGGCAGCGAAAGACAGTTCCAGATGTGGGTTAAAAATAGGGGTGTTTTCAGGTCTAAAATAATGGTCATTATTTTTCCTCAACTAATGGCCAATTGGCCATTAGTTGGATCTAACGGTGTAGATTAAATTTTAAAAGTTAATAACTAATAGCCATTAGTAAGGGTAATATTGTCAAAATAATATGATTATAATACAAAAATTCATCATAACTAATAAGTTAGTCAATTTTTATATGAATATGTTATAAAATATTTATTTTAAATTTGATTAATCATCATCATTATTATTGTAGTCAAGTTTTAGTGTATTTAACACAAGTTTGTATGATAAAAAATATTAATTTTTAGTGTAATTACTAAACTACCCTTGAACTAATGGCCATTAGTTGAGAAAAAATAATGGCCATTATTTTGGACCTGAAAACCTTTCTAAAAATATGGGTGCATGCAAGACATCATTTTTACTCACACCAAAGAATAAAATGCAGCTTCATTTTCTTTACAATACCATGAATCTTTCATACCTTATTCAATTTTGATTCTGTATTTACCATTATGTTCTACATGACACGATAAACAAAGCTATACCCCACTTACCTACGTTCTGAAAAAATAATACTTATATTGTTTTATAGTAATCACTTGTTAATAAGGTAAGTTGTTACAAATAAGGTGTAACAACTTATGTCATAACACTAGTAACCACTTTATTACAGATAGTACAACTAAAGATATTATTATGATTTGAAAGGTTAAATATATTGTGTGCCAAAAATTGTTATGGTTCAGACCTAATAGGACTTTAGTAACACAAATAAAAAAAATATGTGTAGCAATTTTAATCTTGAGAAAATTATGTTATATAGATAATACGCGTCGAGATTGGGTTGAGATATCATGCAAGAGTGTGACAGGGCATGAAATAGATTTTTGGATGATTTAGATTTTAGAGTGTCTTAATAAACTACCTCGAGACAGTGTTATGAAGGCCATTGATCGAGTAATAAGAAAATCCGTATGGTCATGACCCAGTTAGGCCATACAACATTGTTTTGCTTAAGAAATATTACCACTTATCCCTAGCCACTCTCTCTCTCTCTCTCTCTCTCTCTCTCTCTCCAAAGAAAAACCGATCCTCTCTCCCTCACAAAAAGCGAAAAGCCACCTCTTCCATTTCCATTCTTTCAACAATGTGTACTAGCAGGTTGTCCTCCGCACATATTAACAATCTACTAAAAGGAGATTTTGTATTATTTTGGATGCCTGGTTAACTTTATCATCATTATTTTCTATCACTGGTATTTATTTATGAGATATTATTATTTGTAATTGCAATATTTAGTAACTTAAACATTCATCTATATTAGTGTTTTTTTTGTGCTAGTTTTTTTACAATATCAATGGCGAATATATTTTAGAATGTGCATAAGGATATCTTGGTTAATGTTTATAATGAACACCCTACCAATTGCTAGTTGGTTCATACATTTCAGCATGATCATTTCATTGTTCTTTTTTCTTTGGTAGATAGATTGTGTTGCAAAACAAGTACCTGGTTCAATTCTAAATATTGAAAGTTGATATATTGTTTCAAGCAAGTCAAACAAACATATCATGTTGTACGAAAACAATGGAATACAATATATTGGTGTTCGAACCACCGGCTAGTAGAATTTTATCCCGGAGTGCGCGTTTTAGGCCAAATGGTACATAAGGAAAGACATGAGAGATTTAAGCTGGTTCGGGAAAGCTCCCTACGTCCAGCTGGGGGTGTCACGGCGCTCGTGTTCCTTACGTCAAACCGACGATGGAGTACGAGAGGAGGCGGGAGAGGAGAGAGTCCCAAGTCCCAAGCTGCAGAGTGTGTGTGTGTGTGTGTGTGAATGTGTGTGTGAAGTTGTAAAGCGTGAAGACGTGCGAGTGAACGTGTGAAGACGTGCCGAGAGGAAGGAGAGCCTCCCCTTTATAGACGCAGGGGTTGAGCTCGAGTTACATGAGAGAGAGAGAGGGTAGCCGCGTGCTTATCCGGATGTATGTGCCGTCCGGTCGGTCCTTCCCCTGTCGTATGCTTGAGTGTTTTGACCGAGCCATCGCGTCGCTCCCGTAGCTTGTCACGTCGGGGAAGCGGGGATGGAGTGTCCCGCGTTTGGTGGAGCCATGGGCGGCGTCGTGGTGGAGTGGTTGGAGAAGACAACCCATTCCGATCCTTCCCCGTCGGGCGCATTGACGACGGGTTGGAGGTCGAGGTCGGGGTGTCAGCTCATCGAGCTTCAAGGTCGCCGGCGGAGGTCGTGCGAGGCGGAGAGTAACTCGAGTCCGAGCTCGAGTTCCACCTATCGACGGATAAAGCGGGAGAGTCGTACCGTCGTACGTCGGATGATGATGGCTGAGCCCCGGGTCTTCGGTCCACGCTTCCTTTGTCAGGCTACGGGGATGACGCGTCCCATCGGCGTGCCCCGACGGGAGCAGGTAGCTGCAGCAGAGGGGATGGGACGAGAGTCGGCGGCAATGATTGCCGGAGAGTGTCCACGAGTGCGTCCGGGCAGGTGGAATTAATGCGGCTGGTGAGCGAGCCCGGAGGTCGTGCGAGGCGGGAGTCTCCCGAGTCCCGCGAGCAAGGTCGTGCGAGGCGGGATTCTCCCGAGCTTGGAGGGCAAGGTCGTGAGAATCGCGATTCCTCCTTCCCTCGAGCGAGGAGGGTCGAGCTTGCCCCTGGTTGGTTCGCCCTTTCACGGGGTCGTACGGGAGTGGGTCCAGCTTTGATCGTTGACATGGTTGTGTGTCCCGGGGACTAATCCTTTGTTAAGCGGGTCCGGATGATACCACGTGGTATCGCTAATCTTTCCCCGTCACAATAATATTGCTTGAACTATTGATCGAGACTCAATAGTGCAGGGAAGAACTCTACATAGGTGAGGCCACTAGGACCTTGACCTAGTCGTGTTCCAAAATCACTTGGTACTGTATCTTAATTTTCTTGAGAAAAAAACAAGTAGAGCCCTGAGTTCATCGGTGACTTCGTCAGTAGTGGCACTACTCCCTATGTTCCTAAATTGTTGATGTTGTTGACTTTTTTAATTATGTTTTACCGTTTGTCTTATTCAAAAAAGTCTAAGAATTATCAAGTATTTTATTATGATTTATTTTATCATCAAAGAAAGTTGAAACACGATTTATACTTTTACAGATTTTAAAAAATATTTTAAATAAGACGAATGATCTAATGTAATAAAAAAAGTCAGCGGCATTAACAATTTAAGAACACAAAGAGTATTCATCATCTTTCAGAGATTTGTTGCTGTTTTCTAATGGAACTGGTGGGGGAAGCCCCCTACTAATTCAAAAAATATTAAATAAAAATTGCAATTTTACAAAAAGAAGAGGAACCCACAAGGGGTGGAAGCTAGAAAACAGTAGTAAAAACAGTACCGTTACGGGAAACTCTAGCCATGATCGGACTTTTGGGAAATACTTTTGAAAGTCTCTCCTCGATTAGCACATCAACCAACAATAATCATATGTACCACTATATAGTAACAGACAAGTTACAAGAACACTTGATCAACACGGATCCGATGCGTGCCAATAATGAAAGTTGTCACAGAGAGTTTTGTGTAAGGCATCTCGATCAAACAGTTAATCCCCTGACGTGTAATTTGACCAACGTGTGCATCAGCTGTACCACTGCTAGCAAGCTAGTGATCTGAGCCACTGACTAGTGCCTGTACTAGGCTACTCGCTAAATCCTTGGGCTAGGCAAACACGTGCAAGTTACCATGGTGCGAAAGAAGAGTCATGCATCAGGCTTTGGGCGAAAGGAAAATAGTAGTAAAGTGCATTTGAGAGCCAATGTAAATTACCGTATCATCAGCCAAGGACAGATTGACAAGCTTAGCACGTAGGGTTGTACTGCGTACGCTACAAGTTACTATATGGAGTTGGACCGGGCAATATGGCAGAGAAGAAGAGTTCTGCTTGTCCAAGAAACTCCATGGCACTGGATAGCCAGTACTATCCAATAATTGGATGTGCTACAGACACACATGGCCCGGGCTGGGCGAATTACCAGATGGCAACAACTCACGTGCATTGCGAAGGCTTCGTCTTCCGTTATTTGGTCCTACACATCCAATGGAATGACCCTACACTACGGGCTTGTTCGTTTTTGTGGGAATGGATCCCACATGGATCTGTTCCCAGAGCATAGATTGAGTGGCTCAGCATCTTTCACTTCATCCGGACGTCATCGCGTCTACATGGGTTAGGGTCATGGATTGGTCTTAGCAGCTTGAAGCCATGGAATGGGCATAGAATGGACTGGAATCGGGTGGGTTTCCATACCAATCTATGCGTAATCGAACGGCCATTTTGAGTTGAATTGGATCAGTTCCACATTTTTCTATTCCATGTGGTTTGAGTTACGATCCATGTTGTTCTATGCCAAAACGAACAAGACCTACATGGAAATGGGATAGAGTACAGGGAAATTGCTTATGATTGGAGCGGTATAATAAACAGAGAGGAACCGTGTCACCGTCGTCTTCTTGTATCCGACGAAACGGATGCAAAGAAAGGAGTGTGTGGTTTTGATTTCTCCCTCGTTGATGTCTTTAGCCAAACATCGTACGACTCGGTCACCAAACAGCGCGTAGCCTAATCTCAAAAGTTGAAAACGCGCATTTGACTGAAACCTTGTTACGGACAAGAGCTTAATTAATTACCGTTATTAGTCTGTTCGATCATTATGCTCCAGATAAAATTGCTTGCTGCCTTGCTGGAGGCAACGTGCATTCCTGATCTTTACGTATTATTTATGCATGCATTCACGCTCACGTAACGTTGCCAGTATTTTTTACTGCCGATGTAAGAGGCTTCCGTCTATCCAACATCACCGTACGGACGTTTAAAAAAACGCGTGCTGTGTTAGTAATTTTTTCTTCCTTGTGCGAACAGGAAGGAGGAACTTCGTGTCATCGTCTCATCGATTCGATAGGAATAAAAGTCCTGGTGGCCAACAACGATCCCTGCTTCCAGTTCCAGTTGACGCTAATTATTTAGCGCCTCATTGAACACGCTCTAAGCTGTCGCCGTTCGTGTAGCTACGCCGCAGACTTTGCAGCAACCATGTGCGTACATAATCCTGCGGCTTGTGTTTCTCCACTGCGACAATTTCAATTTTTTTGTGCGACGGACGCCGAACCGCTGGGGAGACAGGCGCTTGCCACGGCCGCTATTATCTAGTCGCACATTCTTCTCGACTGGCCCAATAGAAATTCTTTGACCCCGATCGAGAGCTAATAAGGCGCACGCGTCCGCGTCATGCCGAATAGTTAAGCTCTCGTGAGCGAGAAAACGCCGGTGACGATGTCAATGGCTGACAGATTTCCTCAGGCTTCAACAACTCCGCGAGCCTCGAGCTACTACTAGTTATAAGCACGCTAGCGAGCTTTTGGTAGCCTACGTCCATTGAGGAAGAAGAGAACAAAAACAAAACAATCCAATTGCTACGTGTTCTGCGCTGGCAAAATATTCCCCATGTTGGTTTTCATCGATGACGACGGCGATCCGGGTGTATTTTTATTTTCCTTGGCATTCTGGCAAGCTGTGATCTCACTTGATCAGTTGATTGCAAGGGTGGTGTGGTCCGTGCATATAGATGCATGGATGGAATGGCGCCGTATCCATACTTGTGGCGCCTAATAGCTTCTGCATAAAACTTTATTATATTAGGGGTAGCTAGCTTCTGCACAAAACTTGCTTGGATTTGTTGATGACCTTTTGGCCTCTTGCCTCTGCGTACCTAGTTCAAGTTCGGAGCTCATTGAAACCATCATGCTCTGTTGTTCATATGTTCAAATTCATAAAGACGCAGCAATTCCTAACCAGTAGCGAGTTCATACTTGAGAACAGTGGATTTTGGTTAACAGCTCAGGTCGTTAAATCCGACCTGGTAAGATCGCTGGTGATTGTGACGCTGGCCAAGTCAGCCTCCAGTTAACATGCTAATCTCTGCCCTATAACAATGGGATAATCACACCCAATGAATAAGAATAGGCGTAAAACTATTTATCCCCGTATTAAAAAAATGTATCAACTGTCGAAAAGTATAGCACTGACCATTTCTCTAGACCGTCCCACATGATTACTTGCAATCAAGTCAATGTCCGTAGGTGAATTCCTTCGAGCTCATAGGTTTGACTTGCCGCAAGTCTCGACTGGCTCACCAAATACCTTGCTGGCAGAAACAAAATCCTAGTGATCTGACCTTTTGCTGGTACTAACAACAGAGAACAACCAGTATAGCATTAGTTAACGTCCAAGTCCATAACAATTGAAGTCAACAGCATGCATGAGTAACCCCCATCGTTAGTCATCACTAGACGACATTTTTATTGCCCCGTCCAGGATAATCAGAGGTAGCAGGTGAAACCAACAGTATCTTTTGGAATAGTAGTTCAATGGTGGGCTACTATAATGAAATGTCCGGGAGGTAACTGAACCATGTAACAGTATAGAGTATGGTATCCCTTCGACAGTTTGAATGGTTCCATTATTGGCACAACGTTTGGACCTGTCTATTAGCGTTTATTTTATTTTATTTTTTCGGGGGTGTCTGTTAGCGTTTATGAATGACTTCTGGCCGTGAAGGCTGTATAACGGAGATGATTGTACTTTAACTACATTCTATTGGGTACTCTCTCCGTTTAGAAACATAAGCATTCATTGACTTTCAGACCTCCTATTTGATCACTCATCTTATTTAAAATATTTATAAAATATTTATTTATTTTATGATAATTTAATTTATTCTTAGATATATTTGAAAGTATGAATTCTTTATTTTTATATTTGTACAAATTTTTCGAATAAGATGAGTGGTCAAACGTGATCTCTAAAAGTCAACTGAATCCTTATATTTTTGGACGGATGTAGTATAGGGCAGCAGTTACATTTTCTTGAACTGAACAACAACAACAATTTATTTTGTGTGAGATGTGAATTAAACAGTCAATGCGGTTAATCCTCGTGAAACAAGGAAACTGTGCCGGAAGCTACCTGTCTCAATCTTTCAATGGTTCTGCCCAAATCATAGCTACCGACTGCTCTGTAAATTTATAAATTTTGGTACCAAACTCCCCTAAGATATGATACATTTAGACCGGTTGCTGAATTCTGCCCTCAAAAAATGCCTGTATGTTGTATTCCCTTTCACAAGTCACATTCAACAAAACAATTAAAGTAGTATATATGTACCATGTGTCTAGAAGAATATGAAATATTTAAGCGGTCACAAATACTACATACTACATGTACCACTTGCATTGGTCCGTGCATAAAAGTCCGTGATCCTCGTTTAAATATGAATATTGCCTGTTCCAAGCAAAATGATGTGAAGGTTTTGTTTTGTATTCGCTGGCTACATATAGCACTTTTCTAAGGTACTAGTACATTTTATCACGGGATTACAAGGGCTTCATCATTCCTCCTGCGGAATTACTCTCTTTGTTTTTACATTATATTGTTGTTGTTGTTAACTTTTTTTAGTTTAATAAATAAATTATTATAAAATAAATGAAAAATTTTACATTTTTGTATTTACGACTAACTTTCAGGGGTGCCTCTCATAGGCTGTTCATGTGCCTCTTACAAAACCCAAATAAAATTTTTGGATTCACTTGAGAAGTGACCCTGTTATATACATACTTACCTAGTCTTGCTGTCAGGTTAATGTTATCAAGAACAATCAAAACGCCGTAAGGTAAACATGAACAATCAGGACAAACAGAAGACCTTTCTAAAAGCAGAAGGGAGCCTCAATTACGAAATTCTAGATGAGCTGGCTGGCTGAGAATGTCCTACACTAGCATTCCGCTCTCTAATTGAGCGTGCACAATTCATCAAGTTTTGCTCTAGAAAGAGCTTTCATTATACAGAGAAATGGGAGTATGTTCATTGATAAACAAAGGCTACTTGTGGTATCAAAATGATCAACATAATACGACGAGAATGTAGTTCTGACTTGGCAAGGACTGAATTTTAATGCCTAATCATTGTAAACGTCCAAAAGTTGTTGCCTCAATGCAGAATGTTTTTCTTCCCTATTGTTCCATCCATAAGTTGAATGGACGACATTTTTTTTGCAGGAACTTGAACCGACGACTTAGACTATAAGCTAGCTAATCCGTTAGTCTAAGCTAGCTAATCTGTTTTACACACAATAATGTGTTGCTCGTGAGTACAAATTTCCATGAAGCTAACTCCAACTATCAATGAAGTCCATTTAACCCGTGAACTATAAAACCATGCGTGAGGCGGTGGCATACGTGGAGGTCGGCAAGGTCTCCACGCACAGTGGCGGACATGACAGCCCGCTATTCCGCTACCTTCGCCTCGATGAAGGCCTTCGCCTTTGTATTCGGATCCACATAGGACCCCATTGGTCTCTACACTCACCACTGCCACCTCGTTGGCATCTTAGCTACCACGGTGGAAAAATTACCTCACAAAACCTATAAAGTGAATGGTATTGTAAACTTGGATGGAGTAAAACAAACGATTTTATAGTTTAGGGAGTTATGTGAACTTTGATGATATTTGAAGGGAGTAATCTAAACTTTATACTATATTAAAAGAGACAAAAAAATGAGCAATGGATCTCTTGAAAAGCGACAAGATCCGACGGGGAGATACACTTTTAGAGATACTGATTGGAAACACCAACATATTATAAACAGATGGAGTATCTACATTATTCAGGCAAGTAAGTGTAACTTACACTTTAGAAATATACACACACCAATTATAATATCTTTGCAGATAAAATAATGCAAAAGGCAGTTAACAAGATATAATGAACAAATTATTTCATGAATGGTGACGACATGAACAGAGTTTAGTGACACTATACTTCATGGAAAGATGCACGCGGTCATGAAGGAAAACCCAAAAAAATGATTGGTTGATGCCACTTGGACAATCAAACGTCACCAAGTAAGTTTGCGCAGCTAAAATACAGAACTCGAAATATCTTAAATATATCTTGTGCGATTTCATTCCATTTCTCTACCACCTACCAAGCGCGGCACGTAAATTTCTCTAGGAACAGAAATAAGCTCGTGCCGTTTTCCCTTAGAATGCAAGCAAAAATTGGAGTTAACCAAGCGGTGGCTTTCAGAGAGAAGAGAAATATGACCAAGTGGCTTTGAAAACCTTGTCCTGGAGCTGGAGGGGATGCTCCTATAAACGCAGTTCGTTTCACGGAATCATGAGGTTTGTCACATCTGCTTGACCAGATCGGTCATCGCCCTACACACTTGACAGTAAAATAAACTCATATTGAAAAAGGTGGGAGTCTTTTCCTTTGAATTATGCTCCCACTCCACAGTTCAGTTGCATGCCCTGTGCAATGTACTAGTACTAACAAACTTGGGGCGCCACACGTCACGTTCCGGAGAGGTGGATTTTTGTCGTGGATTGACGAGCGGGGAAGCTGACGATTACGATCCAGTGCATGCGAACGAATCTTCCATGCACGCGGCGCAAAACAGAGCGTGCGAAACGCGTCCACATCAGAGGGAGGGGAAGCCGACGAGGGCATACGGCACCGCCCAGCGAGCAGGACCCGCATCGTCGCGCACCCCGCTCTCGTCACGCACCAGCACGAGCACGAGCACGAGAACGACTTCTTTTCTTCTTCTTCTTTTCCCTTCCTCCACACGCGAGCGCCGCCGCGGCACGAGTTGTTCTTTGCGCGCGCCGCACACATTGCTGTCTCGAGCGACGGCAGCTAGCTTCCCTGGTCCTCGAACAGAACCGTCTCGTTTTCCACGGCCCTGCGTGCGTGCGTAGGCTCCTTTCTTTTTCTATGCGGAGCCGGCCGACACATTGGCAACGCAAACTGTTGGCGTTCCCTACGTGATGATGCGGATTGAGACCAGGCAGGCGCGAGTGCTGGAGTCCACGTTGGTCGCGTGATGCTCCTATCCCTTGCCCACCGCGACGTGAAAGAAATCAGGCGGTCACGTCTGTCGGCCTCGATCCCAAGTTCACCGGCCCTACCGCGACGCACATTTGTACAGCCCGCGCATGTGATTCCTTGTTGCCGCCGAGGCCGGACACCGACGGCCGGCAGCCGGCAAAGTGTCAGTCCCAGAAAAGAAAACGAACGGCAAGGCGCGCGCACGCAGCGCGCATGCGGCACTGGTATACTATGGAGGAGACGACCCCGGAAGGCCGGAAGATGGATCTGCCTCTCCCCATTGACCCTGTTTTGTCGCATCGGCGCGGGCCAACGCCTCGGCAGCGGACCGGATCGCCGTGCTCCTGCCTTCCCTCCCTTCTCCGTATACCAGCACCCTTCAGACCAATAAACTGAGGCCAATGCGGGTTTGAATACAGAGTGGCGACGGCGTTGAAACGCGCTGTTCGTCGTTAGGAAGTCCGAATTCTTTTTTCCTCGACTCGACAGGTGAAGCCTTACACCGACGGGCAACGGAACACGCGCCCTCAGCCGCCTCTCGTTTGTCCTATTGTGCCGCGGTTAGGTGGGCGGCCTTCGGGACCCCAAGAGGCTCCGGTCCTCGTCCCTTCAGACGGGACGGGCAAAATCCCCCGCCGATATCATGCTTGATCCTGCAAGTTTCTCTGAATCCCGTGTGTTGCAGGCGCATCTTCAAAAAAAAAAAAAAAAGGCTTGGCATGTTGCGACTCCCGCACAGGTTTTGACTCCGGCAACCCATCCATAGGTCGGAAACATTCCACACCGTCCTAATACACACTCTGCTCCCCAAGCAACCCATTTCCAGAAAAGAAAAGAAAAATTGCACGACGGTACCAAACGCGATAATGAAATTTATAATGAAGACAACGTTATTGGTACGGCCACCTAAACATGATAAAATACCCGGGTCTGGGCTCTGATTGAACAATATGTACTATGTTGGTATAGTACCTTATCGTACATTTTTCTGTAATTTACTTTTCGAAGTGCAGCAATAGGGCATGCATATATATACAATTTTTTTCCTTCAATCAGAAGAAAGAAAGAAACAAAGTACTACATCATTTCGGCTGTAAAGTAGTACTACCCTATTGGCTCATAAATATTATTGATTATAGATGTAAAATATAGAAACATAAATATTATAGCGAAAATAATACAGGAGAGAGATATGGAGTTTGGTACTTGTGTGCAGTCACCACCATTCACTCTTCATAATCATATAATATAGTCAAAATCTGACTTTAATAAATAGATTGACATTTCTGATGTAGGCGTAGAGTTAAAGCATCTATATTTCTCAGAATATGCTCTTCATTAAAAAGAAACATTAACAAACTGTCATTGGTACATGGAGTTGGGGCTCTGATTGAACAATATGTATATAGGTCTAGTACTTTATCGTACATATTTTTTCATGAATTTTATTTTTGTATGCACAAACAATATAGGACATGCATATTTTTTTATCCCTTGATCAGAAGCGAAAACAAGAGAGCATGAAGAAAAAACAACACATCATGTCACTTGTAATACCCTATCGTCTTACACAAATAAATATTTTAGAAAACATAGCAATATGAAAATATTACTATAAAAAAGAATTATTGTAGGTTCAACCGGAATGTCCAACTTTCTTCCGACTGGATGAATATATGGTAACCAAGTGATTAAAGTTTTCGAATGATGATATTTAGTTTCTATAATAACTTAAGTTGTACGTGAGTAGGACATTCGGTTTAGGCCTATAGCAATACTCGTTATAAAATGTATGTTATGAAAGATTCTTCCTCGGCAGTGTTAGCTTCGAGCCATACAAGAGGCTGTGGCGCTCATGGGCGCCGCTCAAGGCAAAAATTTTCCTCCGGCTAGCGGCATGGAATCGATGCTTGGACATCGGATCGTCTGCAACGAAGGGGGCTCCCACATCCATCGGCCTGCCCTCTATGTGACCAGTGTGACGAAACGATCGACCATCTACTCGCGGGCTGCGTGTTCGCGCGTGAGACTTGGTTTCACGTCCTGCATTGGATTGGGAGGGCGCAGCTGACACCGGCAAACAATGTCGAATCCTTTCAACGTTGGTGGCGACAGATCGCGCGCCGGGCAGGACCGAGAGGGAAGGAAGGGCATAAACTCGCTAATCATCCTCACAGCCTGGCACCTATGGAAATACCGCAACCGGGTCGTGTTTGAGGGGAAGCAACCACGGAGTCACGAGCTAGTGAAGGAAATCAAGGAGGAGGCGCGTCTCTGGGCAACGGCCGGAGTAAACAAACTTAGACAGTTGTTGCCAGGGTAGGGAGTTGTTTTCCTTTGGTAGTCTATACATCCCGGGCGCGTATGTAAATGTGTAAACAGAACAAGGCCTCTTTGGCCTATGTATTGGTCTCTATCTTCTTCTTAATACAAAGACGCGCAGCTCTCCTGCGTGTTCGAGAAAAAAAAAATGTATGTTATGCAGTCAGATGGGGTTTGCTGCTTGTGTATCAGTCACATGGAGTTTGCAACTTGTGTGTGATCACCATAATTTAGTCTTCATAATGATATAATATAATGGAAATCTGACATTTCTGATGTAGATATAGAATTGAGATATCTATGTTGCTTAGAACATGCCCTTCACAAAAAAAAAGTCACTGATACATAGAGTTGAGGTAGCCTATGTTGCTCGGAACATGACTTCCACAAAAAAAAATGCAACTGGACAAATAGTTACTCTTTCAAAGCATGTGTAAAAACCACGTAGTACACTTGCCAGGGCATCACATGCTTCCTTGGTCTGCCTGAGTTGAGAAACATCCAAGACACACACCCTGCTCCGTTGGCTGTGGAATCGTGGATGGATGTGCAGAGAGCGATTGCAGGGACTTCGCAAACGGCTACACATATCGATGTGCAATGGCGACGGTGACGCCCAGGCTGCAACGTGTGGGAATAGCAACGGCATGGCTGCGTAAGCACAGAGGGGACGGTGGCGCGGAGTCCTGGTGCGCCGGCTGCTGCCAAACCATTCCCCAAACCAGATAAACTCGTATTCAGGCTTAGATAAGCTGGTTCTGGCATGGGTACTTACTCCAGAAACGCTTTTCAGGGCTACCTTTCCATTCCAGCTAGCGTCTCAACATTACTTGCTAAACTGCAATTGCAAGGCTAACAACCTGATTCCTCCAGAATGTCCTTTTGCGCCCTGTTTGTTGAAGTTTGGGAAATTAACCAATGAATTGAAAGAACGAAGAGACACATTATCTCCCAAAGTTTTGATCGGACGATGTGTATAAAAGTAACATGAGTGACCTACTCTATTTTTCTAAGCTCCTGATAAGGTAGGTAAAAAAATCACAAATGATTGGTTCCAGTCCTATAAAGTCCTGCACGAAGCCACCTCCGTGTCCTCACGCCAACGCAGACCGACACCACAGTGTAAGCGCACCCCAATCTTCTCTCTCTCTGCGACTCTTCACACGCTGCCATCCCTTCTTCTCGCCCTGCCTGCGCTGCCAGAGCTCTCAGCTCCTCCTCCGTGACATTTCTCAATGGGGTGCAAGGCTTGCCAGAAGCCCAAGGTGCAGTACCGGAAGGGCCTGTGGTCGCCGGAGGAGGACCAGAAACTCCGCGACTTCATCGTCCGCTACGGCCACGGCTGCTGGAGCGCCCTCCCCGCCAAGGCCGGTAAGAACAGCATGCATTTTCAGAAATCCATCTCACCCCAAAGGAATCGTGAGAAATTTGAGCAATTCGCGACATATCTTATTTCTTTCGCCGCCTGTCTCTTCTCTCAAATGTACCTTTGTTTTCGGGAAACCGAAATCAAGGGAACTTTTTGCTCAGCTTTCAGAACAGTGTAGCTCTTCAATTTCGTGAGCTTGCATGTTAAAGTTTTACAAGTAGTAGTCTTGTGTGAAATGTACCTTGCCTTTGTGCGCTGAAATTCTCCTTGAATTGCCGCGCGCGCAGGTCTGCAACGCAACGGCAAGAGCTGCAGGCTGAGATGGATCAACTACCTGAGGCCAGGGCTGAAGCACGGCATGTTCTCCCAGGAAGAAGAGGAGACGGTCATGAACCTTCACGCCAAGCTGGGTAACAAGTAAGCAAAGCGCACCTTGCCTTTAGCATTTTACATCGACAAGATTGATGCTATCAACAAGAGGAACATAATCCGATTGAATTACTCGCTTTTTTACTTTGCTACTAGTGGGCTTAAGCTGGCAAATTCAGTTTTTAGAATAGAAAAAAATTAAAGGGGTTAAATCACTGAAAAGAAAAGGGAGAAATGCTGATGTTTGCCACGGAGACCGCTTTAAGTGGTGGAGTTGATGCTGACATCTGCGCTCCATATCGAGACACTCGATTGCATCTTTCCCTAGTGCACGACTGATATGATTGTGAATAATAAGAATCTTTCTTTTTTGTTCGTTTGTTTAATAAAAGGTGTGCTTAGTCACGGTGAGCCCTTTTCAGGGCCTCCCCGAAACAAAAGAAATCAAGAAAACATATAAGAATGAAATGACAAAACTTGTGTCTGCTACTTTCTCTTTGGAGAGGAGTGGGAGTTGCTTCCTGGTGGAAGCAAAGCCAATTTTGCCACATTCCATCAGCTTCGATTTGGTACCTGATTACCTGAATAAAACATGAGATTGTTTATGGCAGACAATTCATAACGATTTCTTTTTATATAAATGCAAATGTCAACTTGCCGGCCCAATTGGAGTTCACCTGCGACTTGTATTAAAATCTGCTACTTTGACAATCTGAACCATGACCTGTAAGTAGTACTGACAATAATTGGTTCTACGTTGAACTGTGCAATAATATAGCCCTTTTCTTTCCGCGACGAACAATAATCTAAGCACCCTACGCAAGAAAGAAAAGAAGCAGACAGAGGTTTAGCTCACGGTCCTTACGAATGCGTCACGTCTTCTCCTTACGTCGTGTAGACAGCTACGCGTGGTACGTCGAGATACTGAAAACGTGACACGTAATCACAGCGTGAATTTTGTATGTGCCGTATTCTCATCCCACCGACAGAACAAGTTCACCGAACAGTAACTAAACTGGGTCGCACTTTTTATTGACTGCTGCCTCTCTGACGCGGTGAGAATTTTTTTGCGGTGCAGATGGTCTCACATCGCGCGGCACCTGCCGGGCCGGACCGACAACGAGGTGAAGAACTACTGGAACTCGTACCTCAAGAAGCGTGTCGAGGCCGCGCAGGCCACCAAGTGCGCGCCGCCCGCCGCCGACTCCGACGACGTCCGCGGCGGCAGCGACACTACCAGCCAGCAGGAACACCTCGTCCACCGGCCGGCGAGCTCCGACTCGTCCGCCGGGGCGGTCGAGTCGTCCTCGGCCGAGGACTCGAGCTGCCTCACCGTCACCGAGCCTGCCGCGGCTGCCGTGCGGCCGCACGCGCCCGTGCTCCCCAAGGTCATGTTCGCGGACTGGCTCGACATGGACTACGGCCTGGTGGCGCCGGGAATGGACGCCGGCGTCTTCGACGTGGTGAACGGGAGCAGCCTGAGCCACCAGGGGTCGTCCGTGCAGGTGGACGGGCCGTGCGGCGCCGTCGATTCCCTGCACGGGCTCGACGACGGCGGCGTCTGCTGGGGCTTCGACGCGGCGGTGGATCAGATGGACGTGCAGGGAGGGTTCTGCGATCTGCTCTCCATGAGCGAGTTCCTCGGGATCAACTAGGCGACATGCATCAGTTTACCCAGAGAGTTGGTTCGTTGCGAAGCATTCTGTTAATTAATCTGTTTCTCCATAGGTGAAAGTGTAAATTAATTACATATATGTCGTATACCCTTGTGCAGTAGTAAAGCATATAGCGTGCAGCGTTGAGTTCAATCATGACATTAATTGTAATCCACTCCACTACGCTCTGGTTTCAGAGAACGGTACATATACAAAAATAACAGAAGAGAGAGTTGCATGGTTTCAGTTATGTCCATTTCTAAAATAATTAGACATAAATACAACACACATATCTAATCTCAAATTTGAACTCAGGTGGGTTTCCCTTTTTCCCACCACAAGTAGCCATTTGAGCTATGCTCATTCACATTCACATATGTTATCCTCAGTTGCTGAAGGAGTTGAGATTTTTTTTTTTTTTGATAACAAGGAGTTGAGATTGAAGCTGAGCGATTGAAGCTACCAAGGCAACTGCTACATCTACATGGTGCTAATATATGGCCATGTGGGGTTGTAAAGTTGTGTCAAATGTAGATGGGGTCGAATTGGTATTTCAGAAAACTACAGTATTTTGTTTATTACTAGCTTCTTGTCTAGTACAAACAAAGAAATGTAAGAAAAACGATTCACTATCTACTACTATTTAGTATTTAAAATGTTGTTATTTCCGTTATTTAGCAGATGTAAATTCTGAATTGGAGCTTTAAAACAACACACACAAGTCAGACAAGTCGTACACTTTTTTGTCTCCAATCTCCATATCACTTTGGTTACCGGTGTTGCAAAATCATGTTGTTAGCGACCATTTTGCACTCGAATGGTACAGCATAACAGTAGTTTTACCACACACTACAACAAGGAAATTACGGATTTATGGAGTTGATTCCTGAATATGGGGTCTTATGAAATAGAATGTTTTTTTGCGAGGAATTATGAAATAGATTGTTGATAGAGCATAATTTTGCAAAACTAATGAATCTTAAAAGATTATCTGTTTGTGATTTTTTTTATCAGTTGTGATTTTTTTCTAATCTTTGGCAATGCTGTGAAATTTACTCTTTTAAGTTTCGTGGCACACCATAGACTAGAGTTTGATCCCTTAGAACCTAATAAAGACTTGTCACAATCATTTATATGAAATGTACAAGAGAATCATGGGAAAAAATGCATATCATTCGACAGTCAAACTGTTTCCTGCAAAATTCACGTTAACTTCTTTGGGTTCAAACTGGATAAAAATCATATGAAAAGTGTTACGTGCAGAAAGCCAAAAGAGAAGGGTCATTCTGTAATTTACACCTCTATCATCCATTCGTACCAAATCCCAGTTCGCCGTTGCCCTAGCAGCCCTGGATCACTTCCGCCGTCCCGTTCCCGTTTCCAGCCTACCCACGAACTCTCCAAAAAGGGGAAAACATCGGAAACCGCCCCCGTAAATTTCCCAATTCGAGCATTCGTCACCTCGATTCTCCTCGGCGAGCCGTCGTCTCCGGCCGGATCTATCCGCCAGCCCTAGCCCGCCTCGGCGCGCCTGCTCTCTCGTTCGATTTGAGTGCTCCTCGCTGCGATGGATCCGCGCGCGAGGTACCCTCCCGGCATCGGGAACGGCCGCGGCGGGAACCCGAACTACTACGGCCGTGGCCCGCCGCAGCCGCAGCAGCATCACCAGCAGCCACAACCACCATCTCAGGCGTACCACCACCAGCAGTACCTGCAGCGGCAGCCGCAGCCGCAGCCCTCGCAGCACTACAGCCAGCAGCAGCAGCAGCAGTGGCTTCGACGGAACCAGATCGCTGGCGAGGCCGCCGGAGCCAGTGCGCCCCGGGCGCCGCCTGCCGCTGATGGCGTGGATTCAAGGTGAGTGGCGTCTGGCGTGGGAAATTTCTAGCGCTTGCTTGGTATTGCTGCGTAGGGTTTGGTGTTTATGTGGTTTGTGGACTGGAATTTAGTTATGTGCGAGGTATGAAACCTAGAGGCTTAATCGTCTGTTAGACTGGCTACATGTCCTAGCTAAGGGAATTATAAGCAGGAGTTGTGTGGATAGCGTTCTTCCGTGCAGACTTCTGGTTCACCTTATTTCTCCATGCACATCAGTTTCTTTGGCGAATAATATAGAAACGGCTGCTGCACCACTGATGGAACCCACCTATGTTTACATTTTGGATATAGCTATGGGCATTATCAATGAAGAAGCATAATTTTTGTTCTTCCCAATTTAGTGTTGCTGAAATGTCATGTAGGGTCACTGCATTGATTTAGTTTTGTTGGAAATTCATTACGAGACTCCAGTTGATATGATCATTGTGGTCCGTGATTGACCACCATTCTGTGTATGATGTTGCCAGTTAGTTCTGTTGTTCTTGGTATGTGGGGCAGGTTACTTCTATGATTTTCTTGTTGGAATTTGGAAAGTACCTCCTGAAAGGGTAGTTATATATGTTAGAATAACTACTATTACAGTGCTGTGGTCACCCTAAATTTCCTGGAGCTTGATGTTCTCTATTTCGTAATTGAATTCTTGTCAGGACTTTCATGACTCGTAGCTGTAACTTTATCCTTTTGCAGTTCACAAGATTGGAAGGCCCAACTAAAGCTTCCACCTCCAGATACACGCTACAGGACAGAGGTAGTTTATACATTTGTAGAACCCTCCCCGCTCCTCTTTTTGTCACTTCCGAATGGTAAATTGTTCATGATTGCTATGGGACGTTATATCTATTGACATAATTAGCATCTATACTATTCCTTCTTACTACTTAAGTAATTGGAAGTTTGGACTATATATAGGTTTCGTAATATCTCTTGTTCTGTTAATTGGAAACAATGCTCATCCACTTTATTTTTAAAAAACACGTTGTCTGTGTTAAGTGTCAAAGCTGTCTTATATTTGTTCCTTTGGTCTTCTCAATTTCTTGCTACAATATGCTACAGTAGCTCTTTTGTTTTGTTTTGTTTCTTTCTGACCTTTAAATGTTTCTTGTTGTAGGATGTTACTGCAACCAAGGGAAATGAATTTGAAGACTATTTTCTGAAACGTGAACTTCTTATGGGGATATATGAAAAAGGGTTTGAAAGGCCTTCTCCTATCCAAGAAGAAAGTATTCCTATTGCATTAACTGGTAGTGACATTCTTGCAAGAGCAAAAAATGGAACCGGCAAAACTGCTGCATTTTGTATACCTGCACTAGAAAAGATTGATCAAGAGAAAAATGCCATTCAAGGTTTATTTTCTATATGACATTCTGAGTTATCTTTCGGACTCATGTTTGTTTTGACAATTTAATTTCTAACTTTTTTCCTTCTCATGTCCAGTTGTCATATTGGTCCCCACAAGGGAGCTGGCTTTACAAACTTCTCAAGTCTGCAAAGAACTTGGGAAACACTTGAAGATTCAAGTAATGGTGACTACAGGAGGAACCAGCCTAAAGGATGACATTATTCGTCTTTATCAACCTGTTCATTTACTTGTTGGAACACCTGGTCGTATTTTGGACCTTACGAAGAAAGGTGTTTGCATTTTGAAGGATTGTTCAATGCTTATAATGGATGAGGTATGCATAATCAGCTTTGTTATGTGGGATTCCCTTTTGTTAATAAATGTACACTTTGTTTTCAAAGCCCTGTCTAAAGTAATTTTGTATTATAGTGTTCTACGACATTTTATGGGATTTTCCACAATTAGTCATGATAATTCACTTTTCTTACCTTTTTCTTATTAACCATACTCTCAACTTACTCATCCTAATTGAATTATAAGAAACTGCCTTTTGTGTTTGCTTGTTCCTACTCAGTTAGAACTTCAGCTGATAATGGTAAAACACTCAACAGCAACAAAATATGGCAAAATTCGATTACATTGATCTTGGCCAACTGGCATATTACTCATTCTGTATGATGCATGATAGGGCAACAGAAAAGAAGAGATGGACAAAACTAAACTAGCTGGGTGTGAACTGCGGTGGAAGTTTTGTGAATAACAGATGATTTTCTTTTTGTAGGCGGACAAGCTTCTTTCTCCTGAGTTCCAACCTTCTATTGAACAGTTGATTCGATACCTTCCATACAATCGACAGATTTTGATGTTCTCAGCAACATTCCCTGTGACTGTCAAGGAATTCAAGGACAAGTATCTACCTAAACCTTATGTTATTAACCTTATGGATGAACTTACGCTTAAGGGAATTACTCAGTTCTACGCTTTTGTTGAAGAAAGACAGAAAGTCCATTGTCTTAATACTCTGTTTTCAAAGGTTTTGTTTCTTGTTTCTATAAGTACCTTTAGTTAGCATTTGACATTTTTTTTGTTTCTGTAGAACTTATTGCATATAATGCTCATTTTATACAGCTGCAAATCAACCAATCAATAATATTCTGCAACTCTGTAAATCGTGTTGAACTGTTGGCAAAGAAGATTACTGAGCTTGGCTACTCTTGCTTCTACATCCACGCTAAAATGCTGCAAGATCATCGCAATAGAGTTTTCCATGATTTCCGCAATGGTGCGTGCAGGAACCTTGTGTGTACAGGTATTGGAATTTCCTCTTTTAGGATCTCCCTTTATGTTTATTCCCTTATTTTTTTACTTGATGCAAGTATTTTTGTAGCCCAAAATAAGGGATATTTTTAACTGCAGAATATGAAATAGAAAAAACAGAGCAATTCTCTTAGTTGCACTAAGAAATTAAAAAATTGTTATTGTTCATTCTGCGTCTTGCTCTCAATAACATACCCCAGCATGAAAGCTGTCATTTTTTTAGACACATTATTTCTGTACTAAAAAATTGCATTTCTAATATATTCTGTTTTTCCTTTTACAGATCTGTTTACGAGGGGAATAGATATTCAAGCTGTCAATGTTGTTATCAACTTTGATTTCCCCAAAAACTCGGAAACATATCTTCACAGGGTATGCATTCATGAACTCAAGTGTTTATTTGGTGTTCAAGGTGTCATTCAAACGCTGCATTGTGATCTCAGAGAAATAATACTCTATTAAGATGACTGTATGCTTTTGTGTAGATGTAATAATGGAAATAATCAGTACGTCACTGGATTCCATTTATCCCTGTTATCATTTCAACAATTTTCATTTTGTATGATTGCTGTGCATGTGGCTTGCCTGATGTAGTGCTTCACTTGTTGCTATATGTTTGAAGTTTCCTTGACATGTTTTCTTTTACAGGTTGGTAGATCTGGGAGATTTGGCCACCTTGGTCTGGCTGTGAATTTGATCACCTACGAGGATCGGTTTAACTTGTATGTAGTCTCTGGGGACAATCAATGGTATTTATTCTCCCTTTTTATACTACCTGTATAATATATGTTTTTGGTACAGGTATAGGATTGAGCAGGAACTTGGAACAGAGATAAAACCAATACCTCCTCAGATAGATCAGGCTATATATTGCCAATAGTGATCGGGTAGACTGATCAGGTAGTTACAACTGCTTATTCTGTCTTTAGTGCATGTTTATGCTATGAAAGTGCTGCTACATCTTCTGTATCATAGAAGTAAAAGTAGTTACTGTAATTGTGGCTGCTGGTTTTCATCAGACCGTGGACAACCCTACACCTTTCAACCTAGATTATTGGTGATTGAATTACCCCACTCCGGACCAAAAAATTGTTGTGACATTAGTTGTAGCACACATTAGCTATACTGTCCGTATAACTTTATTAACTGTACAGTTTGGATGTGGAATTTGCTTCACGAAAAGTTTTTTGTTTGGCTGTAAATGTTGATTTACAATCCATTGGATGCCCTATCTAACACCTCAAAGTGGGGTGTTTCCAATTCTCCAAATTCTTACCTGTTGTATAGTTCTATACTGCACCTGATACCCACCTGTAACTTTACTTACTGGTTCGAACATATTCTAAGTGTGATATATACCATATATTGTGTGCAATACTAAAAATTATTTATCAGACAATCTTCTGACAGTATCTATTTATATGTTTGACAGCCCTCGGATGCAGTATCTATTTCTGTTCTGTAGTTGACATCTTTTTTCTTTGTGCTGCAGGTTTCGTTCTGTTATCTCTCATGATGCGTTGGTGTGTTTCAATCCCAAGGCTAGGAGCATTCAGTGACACCGTTAGCTTGTTGCCAGGCTCATTTGAATTCAACTTGATGCAGATCGTCACTCGCAGACATTAGTCAGGCCTTTGTGTTTGATGACTTTTTAATTAACTCTTTCTATAGGACATTTCAACCCTGGTACCCTCTTGTGACCTTGGCTCAAACAGTAGAGCATCATCCGTTCATCCCCACCCCCAACCCCAAAGCCGAGACTTGTCCTCCTATAAGAGTCAAGCTATAGATCTTGGATGCACTGTTACTTCATTTCATTCTCCAGAATTTTCTGTATCCATTTTGACATGGCAGTCTTGTAATGTCTAGATTGGTTTCGTTTCCCCAGTGTGTTTACCCGGATAAAATTTTCGTTTCTTTTTTCAAAGGCAAGATTGTACCTTCTACCATTGTGATTTACTACCAGCTTAACCTTTTTACTTGGATGTGAAAAAGGCAGCTGGCAGAAGCACTATTAATGTTTAGCTGCATTTTCATTTGGGTTTTGCACTATGTGCACCTGTTTCTTCATACTCGAATTCAAACATAACTGCAGGAAATCTCAAAAATTTTGTTTTGGTTGTTTCTTGTGTAGCTCCATGAATGCACTAGCTTACTTCACGGGACATTCGGGACATTTCCTGAGAAGGTCAAAGAGCCAGACATTGTTTGGCCCCCAATCTTTCGGGCAACAGCCCATTTGTCATAGCGGGTCATCAGCGACTATGGTGCTTTATGTGAGCTTGCTTCCACGCCGCCGTCAGTGGCCATCAGGCTACCTGGTAAATCTTGCCTCTCCTTCGTGCTTCAGCAATCAATCCAGTAATCAAGATTTGCTCGCGTTGCCGTGACGTTGCATCGTGGGACCAAAGCGCCAGTCTTGCCGATCGTGATACGGGACGGCGGTACCAGGAGACAAGACAAATGCAAGACGCGAAGGTCCCATCAGTCCAAGGCTATCACCATAGCCATAGGTAAACCATCGGGGCATGTCAGGCTTCGAAGCGCAGCCACACGATCCCCTGCCCCGTTAAAATTAAATCACCGCGTTGCCGTGCGCTGCTTTCACCACTGTATGTATCACGACGCCACCGCCCACCGCCACGGCACGGCACGGCAACACAGGCCTGCAGCGGCGGCCGTGCCCGTCGGCATTGCTAAACTCCTGGCCGCCCACCGCTGCGACCCCGCTACCGCCTGCCGCCCGCGCCAAAGTCCGAGCCGGCGCGCCCCTGTGGCCTGCGGCAGAGGAGGAGCTCACGACCTCATTTATGGCCGCTACCTTCGCTTCACGTCTCGGTCCCATCGGCTGATCGGCCTTCCCTTCCCTCCCCGTCCCCAAGTTATAAATAACACCACTGCAGTCCTGCCCATCTCTGACCCTGTGCTGTGCTTTTCTGCTGTGCAGCTCCTGTGCATGCGCGGCGATACTGTACACTGGATCAATCTTCAAACACAACAAGGCCAAAGTTGAGGTGAAATCATTCCGGACTACCGGCTGTCTCGTTTTCCGGTGGTTCAAGCCACCGCTGGAGTAGTAGAAAATCTACAGCGAACATGTTAGGTCCTGTTCGTTTTCTGACCTCTAAAATTTATCACTGTCACATCAAAGAGAATCTTACTATTTATAAATATTTTGATTAATTTAATGATAAAACTCTATTTGATAGATTGATGCTAATTTTTAAGATGAATCTAATAAGCTTAATTAATTTATGTTTTGCTAAAGTGATGTTACAGTAACCATCTTCTAATTATGACTTAATTAATCTCATTAGATTCGTCTCAGTAAATTAGCCTAGGGGCCTATAATTTAATTTATAATTAAACTTTATTTAGTACTCCTAAATAATAAGAATCTTTTTGATGTGACAACTATAAAATTTAGACCCAAAAAACGAACACCAGTGGCATATCAAAATTTCTGGCATTTTCTTTTATAAAACAAATCAAAATTCAGCCATGTTTTCAGATAAAAAAGTTACCATTCGAAAGTTTCAACTTATTATAAAAACAAGTCAAATAAGATGGTTGGTAGCAACCATGCCAAATTCTAATTCACTCTCATTGAAGTCCGCATAAATCTCAATCTCACTTGACAAGTTTAAGCTTTTGGGAACTGATTTACTCCCCAAACAATTCACCCAAAAAAGAACTAGGTAGACATGGAGGTACATTCACAGAGAAATACAAAATGGTTCAATTAATGTTGATCTTGTGTAAGATTGGTCGAATTGTTTATCTTCTTATTTATGATTGACATGACCTAGAATAGTCAATTTGATTCTTCAATTTTCATCAAAGGCTCAGTTTGATCCCTCAACAATGAGACCGGCCAATCGAGGTTCTTCAACTTTGGTTTGTCGGGTCAATCTCGAGATCCTACATGACTTCCATGTGAGCATGGTAACCTAGCCTAGGTTCCATGTAAATTTCCATGCTACATTGACACTCTTCGCCACTCAATTTTGTTAAACCGATAAATTTCACCAATCAAAAGATATTCCACCTCCTTCCCCTTCTAGATTTCATCGGTGGTGAGGAGGAGAGGGGATCCACCGTCTTCTTACTCTACTAATTAAATTAGATTTTTTTGGGGTTTAAGGTTTCTCTATAGAGATGTGATCAATGAAAGTGATGATGACATAAGGCGGCGGCGTCGGATCGTCGATACGAAGCAATAGAGAATGTCATCGCTTGATGGTGGTGGTAAGACAAAGGCACCATCATTGATGAAAAATAAGATACTCATGTCTTCCCTTTATCTTATTGTTCTTTGCAGCCATGTAGTGAGTAAGCTAGTGAGAGTTAGTTTTTTTGGCAACATCTATATCGATTGCTGTTGTATTTGTGTTATCACACGACAAATCTGGTGAAGGAGACATGATGGGTTCAATAATGAGCTTGCATCATCTCGATGACGACGAGTTTATTGTAATTTCCTTCTGTATTAGTATAAAAAAGAAGATTGGTATAATAAGTATATGGTGGTAGTGGATCGTGATATGACCATATTCGTTCACATTGTAGTTTTTATGGCATATTAGTTTCATATAGTAATCCTAAACGGTGAAATTTTATTTTTTTTAAAAGTTTATTTTGTTTGCTATTATGGAGTTAGAGTAGTTTGAACTGATTTGTGATCAAGAGATATAATATGCTTTAAAGTACCAATGTTTCTGAAAAAAAACTGTGATGAGCGAATATTGCATGTTCCACAGAGCTAAAGAGGCACGGATCAAAAAGTGGTCACCCTTGGTAGCCCTGTAAAATGGAGAACTTCAATACCAGTAAAATGGATCGCTCTTCACCGACCGGCCGGTAATTCCCGTAGGCAGGAAGGCAGCTGCACGACGTGCAACAACAGACAACCGGTAGTCCCCTACCGCATTCAAGTCTCTTCCTGACCCTCACGGCGTACTTGCAAGAAGGCACCTCGCCCCTATTAAATGCATGGTTCTGCCCGTCGATCGATCGCTCATAATTGATGGATGCCTTCTTCCCCTCTCTCGTTGTTGCAGCAGGTGAAAATCCGGGGGCATTTAATGCCACCGGATCCTCCTCGGCCTATAAATCAGGCGTGTCTCAGCATTAATGGCTACGGCTCGTCTCACTTCACTTCATTCGTTCCGGTCCTGTCGCGGACGCCGGGCACCATCGGAGGGGAAAGAGACACCCCCACACCGGAGCAGTAGTAGTAGTAATAGACGAGGAGGTGAAGGATGGGGAGGACGCCGTGCTGCGACGGCAAGGGCGTGAAGAAAGGGCCGTGGACGCCGGAGGAAGACAAGCTGCTCGTCGACTTCGTCCAGGCCAATGGATCCGGCAACTGGCGCCTGCTCCCCAAGCTCGCAGGTAAGCTCAAGGGCTCAAGCTCCGCGCCCATGGTGCATATGGGTTGTTTGGATCTCGTTCATGGCGGGTTCGGGATGCTGCGCGCAGGGTTGAACCGGTGCGGCAAGAGCTGCCGGCTGCGGTGGACCAACTACCTGCGCCCGGACATCAAGCGCGGGCCCTTCACCACCGAGGAGCACAACACCATCCTCCAACTCCACGGCATCGTCGGCAACAAGTGAGTGCAGTGTAGCTCTCACCATCAGCTCTCGCTCCCAACAACATTATTCAAGGCGACATGCATGCATGTGTACGTGCATTTGGTCAAAGCAGTTTCATCACTGCGCGTGTTTTCTACTCACCCACGATTAATGACACTCTCACTCATCATATGCATTTATTTATGTAACGACTAATGAACACGCTCTAATATCATCCGTTTAAAAATATAAGTATTTATCGACTTTCAACATTATGTTTGACCACTCATCTTATTTAAAAAATTATAAAAATATTATTTTTATTATAATTTATTTCATTATTAATATATTTTAAGTATTAATGATTATTTTTATATTTGTATAAATATTTAAAATAAGATAAATAATCAGATACGATAGCTGAAAGTCATACGATATTTGGATGGATCGGAGCCAGTAGGAGGTATATAGAACTGGATGGACATTATGCCGTGCTTACGTGTTTTGGATGATCAACATCAGGTGGTCCATGATCGCCGCGCAGCTGCCCGGCCGGACGGACAACGAGATCAAGAACTACTGGAACACGCACCTCAAGAAGCAGCTCCGCCTCGAGTCGTCGCTCGGCGCCGGCGAGGACGCCGCCCGCGGGCTCGCCACGTCGGCCTCCTCCCCCGCGGCCCGCCACATGGCCCAGTGGGAGACGGCCCGCCTCGAGGCCGAGGCGCGCCTCTCCCTGCTCTCGTCCTCGGCCACCTCCGCCACCGCGTCCTCCTCCTCCTCCGCCGCCGCCGAGCATCACGCCGCGGCCGCGCCCGACATCTTCCTCCGCCTCTGGAACTCCGAGGTCGGGGAGTCCTTCCGCGGCGCCGCGCACGGGAATCAGGGTCCCGACCCGCCGCTGCCGGCGAACAACGCCCTCGCCGCTCCGGCGGCGCTGATGACCGCCTCACTGGGACCAGAAGACTCGTCGGCGGCGTCCACCAATAACGGGGCCACCATGGCGGACGAGTACCAGGCGTTCCTGGACCTGGCCGTCGAGGAGTTCGCGCTGCTGCACGGCCGGCTCGGCGCGTTCGCGGTGTTCCCGGCGGCCGACGTGCTCGCCGGGGCATCCCTGTTCGCTCCATTCGAGTAACTATATATCGTCAGCTCTCCATCCACCGGAGTATGTGTAGCTCTCGACGTAAGGGACACCGCTATGCATGTATTCAAGCGTACGCGTACGTACATATGTACACAGTACAGACGCCACATGCATGTACGTACATGTACACAGCGAGCAGATGCAGCATGCATGCATAAAGGAGATGTGTGACCCCGGCCATTTGTATTAGTAGAAAGTACTTTGGCATTTTCCTACTAGGGCAGTAAGTTTTTTCTGACTGCTCTAGCTGGTTGTAACAATGCTCTGGTGGTGGGCATCATTGTTAATTTAATTACCGCGTGTCTTCACTCTGCACAGTTCGGGAGAGTTCTGCCCTTCTAGTAGCATGAGCCAAGACGGTCCGAAAACCATGCGTGCACATCACCACCATGGTGCATGTCCTTTCAAATCGAACCATGCATGTCTGAGCGATTTCCTGCAGTGAAATGGACACAACAGACAGCCTTTTGTAATGTGGTATACTAGCTAGTACTTACTCTGTCCCATTGAAAGTGTCGTTTTAGACTTTTAGACATTGTTCTTTGATCGTTCGTCTTATTCATAAAATTTTTGTAAATGCTATATATTTTTCTCTAACTTAATTTATCATTAGTGATACTTTAATAATAATATATTTATTTTTATATCTTTATAAAATTTTTGAATAAGACAAGCGGTCAAACGTGAAATCTGAAAAGTCAAAAACGACACTTTCAATGGGACAGAGGTAGTAGCTAATAAGTTGCCGATTGTGTATAGGAGTAAGTCTGCCACACCATATATTAGTCGTGTTACTAGCTTTTCTACACTTTTTGTGACGATTTACCACTTCATAAATAAATTCACATGCTTGCGACTTCATTTTTGTCAAATCTCACTGAGTGTGTATGTAAAGCTACTATGCATCGATCATTTACAACTAAAAGGTTAAAGTTGGTGGCAAGAAAGTTGATAGCTATAATTCAAAGTCCTAGGTGCTAATCCACCCACGAAATTGAAAATTTCCCTTGTACTTGCCTTGTTTTCACCATATTAGCACCCCCCCGGTACCCCTAAATTTGCTATTAAACACCCCAAGAGACTGCTAAGTGAGGTAATTTCGCACCCCTATGACTTCTTCTCTAGCTCCACCATTGGCCCTTAGTGACTATAGATTTGTGATAACGTTGATTGTGAGTACTTTTTTTATTGCATGATGTTTGTAAGTTTTGATATTTGATCATATCTGTTGTCTACTTATTATTTGACCAACAAAAGAAATTATTGTATTCATTTCCAAGGTTTATGAATTACTACCTAATTAATTTGAAAAGGTTACAAAAAGTGTCAAAATTACAAGTTAAAAATATATTATTATATATTGTAGTAATTTTATTAAAAAACATAGGTGTGTAGAGTCAGAGGAACTTAATTAATGCCAATATTCATGTACATGAACCATTGAAAGTTTTTTTTTTGACATATTATGTTCCTCTATAACTCAAGGGACAGGGTGGATGACAAAAAAGGTGTCATGTAAATGTGCAAAATTTGAACTATTGTCGTTCAACGATATTGAAAAGGGAAATGAGTCCTCCAATTGCTAGAAGGAAAAACCACTTACTTCTAGAGCACGCTATATACATGCATTTTTTTCCTGTAAAATACCACTACCAATTTGGCACTCCACTAGCTTTTACAACAACGCCACAACATAAAGATCACGTGTTTGGAGATTAGCTTAATGGAATAGAAAATAAATTGAAACAACAAATATTTGTTGGGAGCATCGACAATATGTTATTAGGATATATGTTTTTATTAGAAATAACATTGTTTTGTAATAAACACCTATAAATTCTTATATGTTGGTACTATACATGGCGACACACTGGAGGATCGGTTGCACAAGCACGAAGAAGTCAACGACAAAATAAAGGTCACTTGTGGAAAACTAAAGACGGTGGTGATGCAAATTTTCGTCAATCATAAATGGAGATTTAGCAATAGGATTTACTATTAATTTCTTGTCAGCTAAACTTTTCCGTGTTTGATGAGTCGCTCTGTAGTAGTGGTGGAATTATGAATCAAGACTGGAATTATGTAATTAAAGAAGTACCTGCTTCGTTAGCTATGCTATGGACCAGCCATAGATTGCTGTGCATCCATGTGTTATGGGCGTCACCCATGCGACCGAACGAAAAGGTCGGTCCAGTCGTTGGCTTCATCGCCACTCGTCCATGCATGCACGGTCGGTGCGTTTAACGCAACAGAGAAACACTCCACGATATACAGGATACACACACGACTAGGGCCTTGAGAGCCTACCTTGGACTGGACCATCCGCAGATTCTGATCGAACAACCGTTCCCGTCTGATACGAAAGCACCGTTGTTTTAATTGCACCAACTGTCTGTCTGTCCGTCCATACCTGTTCCACTGATTGTTCTTCCAAGGCCTATGTCGCTTGTGTTCGTAGCATTGGGATCACATACGTACCAGTACAACTATAGGCACCAGTAGATGACCGCGCGTTATTACTGCAGAGAATAATCCCGGTCGCATTTGATTTTTCGCCAAGCGCACATGAGTCGCTCATCGTGCCCATGCCACACGCGCACCTCAGTAAAAAAGGCCGCTGAACGTAAAAAATGAAAAAAAAAAACGGGCCACTTTGACCGAGCGAGAATTCGATCGTGCTGTTCCGGGATCCTGAATCACCGGGTGCCGTCGATACGTACGTACTTGTACGGGCAACGACGATTCAGGATCTGTGCCGTCTATACATGCATGCATGGGTCCGACGGGGACAGTGATTCCACGTACGGATCACTTGGGGTTTCTTTCACTTTCACCTTGCGTGCGCGTGGTGAATTCAAATGCCGGTCCACGTCCTGCGCCGACGTGGGGTCCACGATCAGCGATGGATCGGCCCTATTCTGACCTGCTTTTCTCGCCGTGTCCCGACCCGACCCGACCCGACCCGGGCAGTCGTGGTTGCGTTGGCCGGCCGGTTGGATAGCTGGGACCGACACGGCGGAGAACATTTATTGCCGTCGTCTCGTCTGACTCTCTGACAGAACACAGAAGTGAGGAAAAAGATGTGCGTTTGGCCAGTACTGCAAATCTGCCAGTGTTTTTTTCATCAGCAGGACCGGCAGCGGCTGATTTCGGATCACAATCTGGTGTTTACATGTCGCGTCCAGTGTTTCTACCGGTCGCTCATCTTAAATGCAACAGCAAGCGATGAATAGGAACGGTAACATTCTTGTGATAACTAACTATTTAGGACGAATTTACAACAGTGCTGCTCGCTCTCTGTGTGTAAAAAAAGAAATCAAAGAGACTGACAGAATTCATAATTTTATTTTGAGCTCAGACAGAATTCATAAGTACTTCTATCTTCTACTGTATCTTTCAGGCCATAACTGTTATCACATCTCTTTTCGGCCTGTTAGGCCTTAGCTGCCCACTATTTTCAGCCCACGGAACAGCAAAACAGCCCAGGTAGCACCAAAGGTGAAGGCGCTTTCGTCGGTGAGGAAGCGTCAGCGACTTGTAGGATTTCATTCCTTTACCCAAATTCGATCCCAATGTAGCGAAACTCTACCTCCCTTGTGCAGCAGGCAGAAGAATATGGATAGGAGCTACGGACAGTCTGCTGAAGCCTGCCTATTGCTTGCAATTTCGTTATATTTTTACTCTCCACAGATGTTCACAATTCTTCTTTTGTAATAAAAAATAGAGGTTTCACAGATCACCTGCGACTCAACACCAAGGTTTCCTCAAAACCTTCCATGACCTAGAAGTAGATTCAGCGTCAGCGATTTCAGGTTGTTAGAAAATGACAGATGCACATAGGAACAAAACGAAATGCAATAAGCAACAATGGAGTGAATGTACAAAACAGCACCAGGTGAAGAACAAAATGTCTGCTTAAATGTCAACAACAACAACAACAATGTGACTTCTTAACTACACATAAGAATGTTTGCTTGTCCAAGCATCAAGATGTACACCACCAAACTTCTGTCTTGGAAGTAATATGTGTATATACAGCAACTCTAGACTTTACACACCAGCAATGGTTTCCTTGCACCGAAGACACACTACACACTTTTGGTACGGTGAAAGAAGCAAGCAACCACAGATGAAACATCTTCAGTTTTGCTCATTGACTTGACGTTTATTAGGCTCCGAAGCACCCGATCACTTTCTTGGGAGCCTGGCCAGTGGCACGGTACTTTGCTGCCAGCTCCTCGGCCTTCAAGACTTCCTCACCACGCTTTGCCTCAACCATTGCTCTCTTCTCCTCCGCTTCCTTGTGGATTGTTGAAACCTTGTTCTTCATCTTCTCAGCGTATTCAGCCTTCTTCTTCTCTAGTTGTTCCTGAATGAGTGTATATTGTATACGATTTAACTCACAGCATGCAATGTTCATGAGAATAACTCATAATACAACTCTACGCAAGCTATCATTCTGTTCTGTCGTATCTAGCAGTGAGTTAAGTATCAATTTCTATAAGAGAAATATTTATACACATTGGGAGAAATAAACAGAGTCCTTCCTCCTAAGGACAAGGCAAGAAAGGAAGAGAATAAAATTACCTCAATCTTCTTCAGTTCAGCTTCTATGTTCGCTTTCTTTGTATTCTCCCACGAAAGTATAGCAGATAATTTCTTAGCGGCCCTACGTGAATCAACTCAAGTTAGGAATTTGCATATCACTTACTGAAAAAAAAAGTACCAACTTGTAGTGTTTTTCAGGAAAAAAATTTCTGGTGTTCAATATAAGGCCTCATTTGAATAGACTCTTTTATCCCACTTTCAATTTTTTCCCTCCCTATGTTCTGAATTTAAAAATATAATATAATGACCGTTTTGCAAACTCTAATATCCTGCTTGTTTCAAGTATTTTCTCGATATTGTTTGAATGAAGTCGACTTCATATATCCTGAATGTCCAGAGAGTAATGCAAGAAATGACATTTATAGCAAGTTGTGCAGAGCTCCAGTTTACATGGATGAAACAAACCATTACAAATAACTGGAGAAGGCTTTTGGCAACATGAACACCTATTGTAACGGGTACATAATGTTTCCACTGAAAAAGGCATACTATAGTTAGAATTTTGGTACTCATGTTTATGCATGGAGGCAGAAGGAGTATCCTTTCTTTCTTATTGGTAAGTGCATTGTTGCAAAAAAAATTCTAATATCTGTAAATAAAACACCTGCAAGCTGTTCTATTTTGGTAGAAAAGAAAAGCAGACTGAAGCATTTATAAAAGTAAGCAACATACTTGTTCTCTGCTTTAGTCTTCTCGTTCTCCTCCCATGCTTTGATCAAAGAGTTCCTCTTCTCTGTTTCCACCCTTGCAAGAGCGACATCTGGAGTCCAGGTTTTTAAGTTATCAGTAGGTATAATTGTACCTACAAGACAAGAATGAAAATAGGAGGTACCTACCTCTGTCATTGGAGCTCCCTTTCTTCTCATCTGCAGGCTTCTCAGCAGCAGGTTCATCTGCAACCTCTGTAAAGCAGAAAAATGGAAAATTCTGTATGAGTGATACTAATATATAAGAATATTATTTTCATTTTGTCCACAAAATTACATTCACGAATCATGAACAAAATCAGAAGCTTCATTCTATGAAAAATAATTGACAAAGCTATGCTTCTAACTTTGCAGGGGCATACGATACAAGCTGTCACTTGAAAAATAGGATAGATGGCCACATGCATATTCCTATCATGATCACTTATATAGCGACTTCTGCTCAGACCAGTAAGATCGTAAATTTCCCTTGCTCTCGTTTGACTAGTACGTCCTTATCTGAGTAGGATCAAACGTATTCTAAAGTAGACCAGCCAAAAAAGGAAAGGTAGAAATAGTTCAGAAATACTCTTTGAGACATACTCCAGCTCCTTCTGGAAAGGAATGACCAAATGATGACATACTATAGCAACTTAGAGTATCCAATGGACTATCTTTTGAAGATTGACCGACTCTCCAGCTATTTAGTGCAACATAATTTTCACAGAACTAGTGTCTACAAATCTTCGCTTATATATTGTTCTGTGGTTAACAGTTATTAGAATATGGCTGCTATTTACTCTATTTGTCGGACAAGAAGGATTATTTAATTATATTCACAGCTTTCAGAGCTTCCTTAGGGCATCCACAATGCTACAGACAAGCTACAGACAGCTTCAGAGCTTCCGAAGTGCCATTATTCACAAGTAGTTCAGACTTTATATGACATGATAAATGAGATGAGTCTCAGAAGAGGAAAGCGAAAGTTGCCTGGTTCACCAGCCCATATTTGGTCACCCATTATATTTCATTGGTTACATAAATTGTAGTACCGTACGATTGAAATGGCATGACTTGTTCTCGTTCCTACTAAATATTATGGAAACTGAATGCTTGAAACACATGGTTTCATCATTTGCCCAGCTGTGCAAGGAACCTGCGTACATCCTTGAAGACGTAATAGCAACACAAACTTACTGGCTGCTCTAAAGTCTAAACTGTGATGTGCCGTTTCAGTCTAAACAGTGAAATTTAGCATACCACAATTTCAGTATACCGATGGCATGGATTTATGAAGATGGAGGAAGAATTAACAGAATTTTGTCCGTTCGAACACCTATATAATTCTAAAACAAAATTGAAGAAATCAGCAATAACTGTATAATTCAGAATCCATCAATCCAAGCCCCAGTGGAAAGTTACCCTCTCCTTTCTTTTTTCCTGTCCGATTCTGTCCCCCAGCACCAAGCTTTGAAGAGTTACTAAAAGGAAACTGGATGGATAACGACGGAAGAAAGAGGAGAGCAAGGTAGGTAAAGTGGGAGGAAAGTGAGGAATTCAGGAAAGCTGCGAATACCATCGTCTCTGAAATCGAAATCTGAAGATTCAGTAAAAGGAAATTGCAAGATTGATGCTGGACTGGATGTCCAGCATCAAACAGCTGGCTTGCTTCTATACACCCCAGAATAGAAACTAATGCCGTCCTTGAGATTTTGAATTCAAAGAAGGGAGCCAAAACTAAGCCCGTTCTGGAGGAATCATCCCCCCAAATTTCTTGCAAAACTTGTGAAAGAGTAATACGGCCAAGCTGTTTTGCAACAGTTACTACTATTCTCACAAAACGAAATATTAAGCAAGACGGGACTTTGCACTCAAAGAGAAGAGAGGAGGTTTCAGAGACATTTTAGGCGCTCACAGACAGACAGAGAGTGTTTTACAGTAATAAAAGGCAACCGAATTTTGCAACCAACAAAGATGATTCTGATATATGTTAAGAAGGATTATAATTCGCAACGAAATATAGTTGAAATTAAAATATAAATTTTGCAAAACAACAAAAACAATCATGTCAACTGCAGATCGTTAACCACGAGCACCTTGTACTGGTCACACTGCACGGGTACCAGAACGTACGCAGACGAAACGATCACAAAGAGGAAAATTCGGTCTGGATTCGCAGTACTCGTACACAGGCCAGTACAGCACCATCTTTTCCACTCCGTTTTCAGTGCAGGCGGAAAGTAAGCAGAGGAGGCAGTAGTACTCACTCTCGACGATGGCCAGGGCCTTGGAGTCGTCAACCGGCGGCGCCTTCTCCTCGGCTGCCGGCGGCTCGGGCGCGGGGATGACGGCCTTCTCCTCGGCGACATCTTCCTTGGGCGCCTCGGGCGCCGGCTCCGTGGGCGCGGGCGCGGCGCGGGCGCCGCCGGCTCGGCCTCCTTGGTCGCCTCCACCTCGACCTTCTTAGCCTCCTCCTCGGCCATGTTGCTGTCTGGTGTGGGCTTAGCTTAGCTGTTGCTGTTGGAGAGTGCTTTGGTTGGGAGCTGCTGGCAGCGGGTAGTAGCTTGCGCGCGTACTAATAGGCAGCAGCAACCGGTTTAACTGTTGTTGGTCGTGTCTGGACGAAGCTGGCGTTGGTTGGTTGGTTTTGTGACACAAGAGTGCCTCGTATTCCCCCGAATTGGGCTGTGCAGCTCAAGCTTCGTCTCGGTTTTGTAGCCCGGATTGGTGGATTTTGCAGGTGGCTCGGTGGTCCGTTGTTGCAGAGAGTAGTAGTATGTCTTTTCTCCGAAAATGGCTAGCAGAGCTTAGCTGTAGCATTCCTTTTTTTTTCTCTTGCAAAGTTGCAAAAGCTACGGAAATGGCTTTAGGCCTAGAAATTCGTTGGGCTACTTTTTGTGGGTTGTTATGCAAATAGTGGAGTTTGGAAGGGACAGGTAAGCAAATAGGGAATGTCCATATCCGGAGCGAGAGATCACAGACGGAGGAGCGCGCGTCGTAAGCGACGTTAAAGGCGAGGCGGCAAGGAACCCATGGGCGCATACGTGACGGCGACACGGACCCCCTCGCGGGCCGGGTGCGACGTGGTGGCCCCGCGCCCCGCGGCGCCGGGAGGGTTCGGATCCCGTGAGCGCGGCGACTCTGGTGCCCGTTGCACGCGCCGTGCCGCAACCTTCCCCTTCCTGTCATCGCTCATCAACAAGGTGAAGGCCACTGCACCGCTTTTGACAAACGTGCGGAGCACACGCGGGCTCCGTAAACATGGCGAAACGCGGTAGCCGGGCAGCATCAATGTGGACGGTGACGTCGTTGTGGGGCTGGCAAAGCACCATCCTTTCTTTCCTTCCTCGCGTTTCCGGCTTAGTTAGCATCGGCGATTTTAAAAGCGGCGCGCCGGCCGTTCGCCATTGGGCTTTCCGTAGTATCCTGTAGCCTTGCCGAATGCCTGACCCCTCCTTGTTCCTATCGGCTATTGGACAGCACGAACCAAACCAACCTGGCCTTTACGAGCGTTTTCCCGGGAAGAGAGGTCTCGCGCATGAGTCCGGATGCAGCTGCCGACAAGTGTACTCCGGGGGCGCTTTCGGCACGGGAAAACGCGCTGTATTGGGCGGCTTCCACGCTGAATCGGCATGGACCACTACCGGGCCTCGTTTCCTTCCTCCGGGTACCGGGTTAGAGGACTGCCAATCCTCGTATTCGGAGACGCGACCAGGTTAAGTACGTTTAGTCAGGATACAATACGTATATACGTACGTACGTGGCCAACCATGGCCAAGCACCAAAAGTTATCAGTTGGTTTCATCGGATCAAAAGTTCGATTCCGGTTTTCGGTCAAAAAAAGGTTCGGTTCCGGTAGCTGCGTTGCTGCCAAGTCAGAGAATAGCTGGCCAACTAAATCCTGTCGCACTAGTACAACAAAGGGCCTCCCTTCGCTGCGCAACTGTCCAACGCCGCGCTGGAACAATCATTCACAAGACAAATGGACAAGAGCAGAAGATGCTCTGCTGGTCACCGGTGGCTGAGTGCAGCCACTGCTACGCGATGCGTCCAATTATTGCCAATCGGCCGAGATCAACGGAGTAATGCGTCGCGCGCAAGTGAATCTTACTTAAACAACCGGTATTTGTATTTCCTTGGCAACTGAATCTCTACTTTATCATATGGAATCTCTCTCTCTCGTCGGGCCGTAGACACTCGCTGTCATCGTCTTCTGAAACCTGCCTTATCCTCTTTTTCACCCAAGAACTGGAGCAGGAGTGCGGCCACATCGTACCAAGAGATTCGCACATACAAACGGAGCTGAAGAGAGATAGGTCCAGTCGGTAACATCGTGCTTGCGATGTGAAGGCTACTGCTTGAGCTGAATATGCCCGGTTTTACTTACCACTAATACTGAAGCCAAGCTTCTAAAAATCTCCCATCCACATCTCCGCGGGCCCTCTGGCGTGCAGGATGCGTCGTGGCTCGAAAGCGACGCGTGTCGGTAAGTCACCTATCTTCATCGCCCTGCTCTCTTCTGCGATTGCTTTGCAACTTGATGCCTATTTTATTGCGTTCGCTCAGCTTAATATCCATGCTTCTCACACTACGCTGCAAGCGTTGCAGCCACAAGCTCAGCCCGTTCGGAATGAATTCTCGTTTTGCCTCCATCCTAATCGCTGTCCGTCTCTCACCTACAATTGTTGGCTTCTCCGTTCGGATTCTCGAGTCAAGCGAGAGAGGGCTGTTTTCAGCGCCACCTGGCCTAGCCTGTCCTGGTGCCTTCCGGAGATTTTCTTCTCGCTTTCTCAACTGTTCTATCGCTCCGTTTGATGACTGCACGATGCGCTTAGAAAATGTGCGTTTCCGTGAGTGGGCTGGATTCTCTGCCTTACTTTCTACAGAAAAAGATACGCAAACTTGCTATTTTTTATGCTCGCGGGCAAGGGTTTACAGATGGAGCGATGATTTGGAGGATAATGGGTTGTGACCCATGACACCTGGACCTGTATCAATCATTCCCGGTGCTGCCAGATCTTCCTGGTTATGTATTGCCGGAGATTCTGCCAACTGGAATTCGTTCGGAACAGTCTTGTAGTTGCAGCCAACAACGTATGGACTACTACTATTTGGAATGCGTGGAGATAAAAGAAGACTTAAATGCATACTACTGAGTACTGTATTATGTATTGTCTGAAAAAGGATAGGTCAAGCTCCGCTGGTTCAGGTTGGAACGAAGTATTCGCCTAACAGTTTTCGGTGTTTTCACCTTCACTTCACATGCTTTCGGCAAAGGATTCGCCTCAAGATTGGTGACTCTTATTAGGTGAAGCGCATTTTATCACCTTCGTTTGCCATTTTCTTCGCGGGATCACGGTAAGATCTTTTTCAGTCAAAGTGATATATTTGCCCCCTTCTCGCTTCCGATTGATGTAACAAAAGCTGTCTGAAAAGCCCGACGTTCTTGCTTTCGGCTGAGTGGTCAAACATAAGTTCCACCGCATGCAGCAGTGTTTCCTTCATCAAGTACATGAGCAGGAGAACTCAAGACACAATTCACAGATGACAACACAAGCACAGGTTCAGAAACCACAAACGAAGAATGACATTGGCTGTTCCATTAATTAGTCCAAAGCAGACGAGGAAAACGAAGGACTTTTTTTTATGGCCCCCGCAGCGTTGTTTCATCAGCGTAAAATCAAAGTGAATGTGCATTATGGGATGCTTTGAGTTGGTTATCCTCTATTGGTCACACTGGAAAGTTCAAATCGACCTAGAATGAAGGTGACACTTCTGACAGGATACATTTTGCCTCCTCTAATTGGAGTAGCTATGAAATAGTACTACTACCTAGTACTAGAAAATAAATCAAATTGAACCAAACAGAGATATTGCTTGCTTGTCAGGTCCATCTAAATATTATACGTATGTTCTTCATCCCATCGTGACAAAGCAGAAGGGCAGCTGCTCCTGCAGTAGTACTGAATATATGGACAGTATCTGTCATTTTCACTTGGTGCCCAGTGTTTCATATTCCATTTTTCAGGCCCAGGCCCCAATGGTCCTTTCTTCCTTTAAACAAGATATTAGCAAACAATCACAATACCATGATGGAAGATTCGGGTTTATCACAAAAACTTGAGAAGTGCCGCATGTGCTTTACAGTTAACAAAGTACATTGCTGATTGCTTCCCTACATGAAAACTATTAAGGTCCTTTCAGAACGACATGACCAATAGTACGCTTACTCCAGCCTTTTTATTTTGGTGTGAAATGATCACTGGGCAATTTTCTTAAGCACGTTGGATTTTCTGACCTCACAAAAATCTTCTTGTAATGTCAACTTTATCTGCTCCAACCTAACATAATAGCACAACTCAAAAATTGAAAGCTTAAACAGTTGCTCAATCGTCTCTTTCTTACAAAAACATTTTAATTATAATCACCTCATTAGATGCTTGAAAGCTATGGCGAAAATTTATTTTTTCGTGAATATCAGCTCATACATAATCAAAGAAATTTTCACCTTTTTAGTCCTTCCAGATATCCACCTCCATTTTTATGCCTAATATTTTTTAGCCAACTTCATCTCATCATTTTGAAAACTGCCACATCAGCTTTATAATCTTGGTTTGGAGAATGAAACAAAACCTTGTTCAATGCATCAAGTTTTATCACTCACATTTTCATAGGTGACTCAAAATAATAAATTTTATTTTATGATTGGTTAAAACAGGTTTGGAATGAAACTACGTGTTCTCAGTGAGGATTTCAATGAACTTTCATCTAATAGAAACATTGTAATTTGAGTTTCATCCCAGTGAAAACCATCTAATCTCTCTATCCTCTTAAATATCATCAGGGCCAGCTCTACAGTTTTGAAGGCCCTTGGGCGAACTTGGTGCCACGACCCTTTAAGGCAACACTCGTTCAAAAAAAAACTTCAATCACAAAAATACATGTACGTATGATGGTAAAAAATAAATTAAATAAAAAATAATTAACAAAATGATTTCTAACGACATATTTTTGTTAACCAGTTAATTATAATTCTTAAAAAGCATAGTGTCAATACGCTTAAAAATCTCTACAAGATAATCTGATTCGAAAGTAATATCTATATATCACAGCAAAAATTTAAAACTAATGAGATTAGTTGTACAACAAACTATCCAAATTCCAAGCACACAAACAATATTTTGGAACCTAACAAACAGGAGAAAAATTCTGTGCGACCGGTTCGTAAAAGGACGTTCTGCGACCCTGCGCTAGATTTTTGACGCGTGGACTGCGCTGCCCATCCGATGCCCAGCGCTTCGATGGCTCCGGCTCCCAGGCGACGCCTATGGCTCGGCTCGTCTTGCATGCGCATCCTCTGGCTCCCTCGTGAGGGAAGCCACTGCATTTGCCGGTAGAGGCTTAACGAAGTCATAGTGTACGGGTACGGACGTATGGTGCTAGATACATACAGTCACCGTCACAAGTGAGACATGCTACTGAACATGGCCGTGTTAATTAGTGCCTACTCTCTGTGTAATTTCCTTTTCCCACCTTGGCTTAGTGATGAGAAAGATTGTGCCATTGTGCCGACGTCATTTGTGATCATCATCTTCCATGCATGCTGCTTTGGCTTTCCCAGGCCCAACAATTGCTCAATGAAATGCCCACGAAGAGCTAGCATCATCTCGAGGAGACCAGGACTTGTGGCACAGGGAACCGAGCCTTGCATGGAGCCGTTGTGCACAGGGAGCCGAAACCGTCACAAGCAGACGTGCGGGAGCTGGGAACCATCGAAACGCTAAGCATCGGATCGGAAGCACCGTCCACGCGGCAAAAATCTAGCACAGGGTCGCACAGCGTCCGTTTGCGAACCGATCGCACAGAATTTTTTTCCAACAAACACAGGTAGGATCAGGTAATCTTTTAGATTTTGACAAGCAAGCATTTGATTTTGCGGTGAAAGAGCTCGGTTAAGATTTGATAAGCTTTGATTCCAAAAGACGGGCCCATGTTTTACCGGAGGAAAGGGACCAACACGCTGCCATTCTAGGAACAGGCCTATCCGAGAATATAATTGACATGAATGGACGGAGCAGGCCGTGCATGCTCATTAGGATACGGGCTTCCATCTGTTGTTGCCTCTTGGGTCGCAAATTGTCCAGACTAGATTTGGGCTAAGCAAAATTTATTGGGCCCATATTGTAGGTCTGCACAAAACCGGGCCCCTCTTCCTCCATGGCCTAGACCCAGACCCAACACTGAATTTCATGCTACGTCATCATTTTTGCCTCTGAACAGTTAAACACATGGACGGAGCAGAAGCATTTCTCTTTAGAGGGCAAAACAGAGCTGACTTAAAAAAAAACAGAGCTGATTTGAGTGCGCTAACTCACGTAGAGCCGAGACAAGCTCAGCCCAATGTCAGAGACAGAGTGATGATATATGACAATATGGCCCGAACCTGAGGCTTATTTCGGCCCATGTAAAAACAGGTTATCCTAGATTGTTTTTTTTCTTTATTATGATTTGTTACGATGCGTAATGCTGTACTCCTATGTGATCAAAGAGAGTTGTCGTGGCCCTTGTACCAGAGCAGCGGTAGAAAAAAATGACACATAAATCTGGATGAGATTCACATTTCGGCCTCATGCATGATGCCGTGGTACAAAATGAAACACAAATGTTTGCTTAAAATGATGGGTACCCCTCTAGTATTCCGGAATAGAAGCATAATCCTGAGGTCTTTCCTCGACTTTAGGAGGAACAATGGCGGCAACAACGACGGAGGCGCCCAACAGCACGACGACGAGGCCCGTGAAGTTCACCAGGAACGCCTCGACGCCGTACTTGTCGAGGTCCAGGAAGCTCTGGAGGAAGGTGAGCTTCTCAAGGAACCCGAGCTCCGCGGTCACCAGCGCCAGTATGTAGATGAAGAGCCCGAACAGCGCGTGCCAGGGCAGCGCGGCGCGCCTCACGCCGGGCGACGCGCCGGGGAAGAAGAAGTTGGCGAACCCGAACACCCACTGCAACATCATTCATGTACAGGAGCGTCAGTTGAGCTGCAAATTGTTGTGGATGCCGCCGTGGCGTCTGTGCTGACCTGGATGGCGTAGAGAGAGATGGTTCCGATCCCGAGCCAGGAGTGGAGGCTGTAGAGGTTGGCGATCCCACTCTCGTTGTGGAACTTGAAGGCGCAGTAGATGCCGAGGACGCCAAGAACAGTCGCGATCCCGTGGAGGATCAGGTGCGTCAGCTTGGCGGTATCGTGGTCCCAATTTGGGAACACCTTGTAGATCATTATGGCTGCGAAAATGGAGGGGGAGAAGTAAACACCTCATGTGCTCATGCGCCGCAGATGGAACTGATTATACTATATTTTCGACCCTTATACCTTCACTGCCGAGGATAATGTAACCAATCAGCATAAGAACAGGGTGAAGCTGCAATCGACATACCATAACACAAAAAAGGTTTCAGCAACAGAAAGTATTGAAAGAATGTCTACATTCGTCTTTCTACATAATAACAACAATCTATTTTTTTAAAAACTGCATATTTAACACTATTTTATAGTTTAATAAAAATAATAATCTATATAATATTAAAATAATATGTTATTATGTTTAATATATTTTATTGTGTTACCTATCATCATGCAAAATTCGAACTTCAAATTCAATAGTATGTAAAAAAATAAATTAAGAAAGGCAAACTTCACCATATGTTGTATCAGTTTGAATCGTTCTAGAGAGTAAAATGAAGTTTTTTCTTTATGCCATAGAAGTGTATACAACTAGCATGGATGGTGAAATGATTCCACATGTCTATTGCCTACCTGGATCGCCTGTTAGTGTAGGGCCTCATTGTAATGTTGTTGTCTAAAATAAATGCCCTCTCCTTCGAACACACAAAAAGTTTTCTTGGAGTATGACTAATAGCAGTTGGTTCTATGGCGTTAGACCCGATCTGACATACAAATTGCACGCTCAAAGTGAAAGCTCATATATGGGACGATTTTTTAGGAAATCCCATGGTTTCGTACCGTTTGATGCAGAAATACAAATAAGAACCGGACAAATATAACGTTCCAATAGTCACATCTGCAAGGTTGTCAGGCTGAAGTGTCTTGCTAGGAACACGCAAGGCGCAAAACGGGGATCGGGAAGCAAGCCGATCCGAATTCCGAAATGCTTTGTTTGCAGTTTGGAAAGGAAAAAGGGGGATAAGAAACGGAGTCGCTTACGTTGAAGATGAGGTTCTTGTCGTGGTCCTCGAGCGCGAGCCCGCCGCGGAAGCAGATGCACCACACGAGCACCAAGAACGCGGCCGCCACGGCGAGAGCGTGCGCCGCTCTCGTGAACGGCGCCGCAGTCACGCCCAGCCCGGCCGCACCCATCTCGCTCCTCTTCTCCTTCTTTCTGCTTACAAACAGCTCGAGCTTGCTTGCTACACCGGGAGAGAGAGTGAGAAGCGTGTGGCGCGCGCACGGCCTTTTTATAAGGGGAGAGGGTCCTAGTTTTTTCCCTTTGATTTCGTGCTGCTCTGTCGCGATCGGATCTGGACGAGTTTAGCACGTTCTCGTGGAAGATTGAAAGGAATACATGAAGGGAAGGAATCGGTAAACAGATCGGTTCGTCTGGCAATTGGAGCGTTGTTTACACTGCCATCTACATGCGAGGAGCTGGAGTTTATCGGCACCCGTATTAGCGGTCACATGCCGAAGTGATTAACCACGCAGAGCCGTGATTCGCCTCTCTGCTCCCTGGGTTCGTGAGCTGGGTCAACCGCTCGGAGCGGATGCAGGCGAAATGACCAGGCGCAGACGAGATCCACGAGGTCTGGATTGGAATGGCAGGAGTAAGGTGATCACTTAAATATACTTAATTTGTTTGCTCGTCAAGTCAGATCGAGGGAGAAGGCGTTTTTGGCATGTCATTTCCTTCACATGCTCAACGACTGAACAAAGTTTAAAAGACTGCACGTACATGTGCGTATTTGTGAGAGTTATATCAGTACTGCTACCCTGTTAGCTGACCGGGATCGGAGCATAACCCCGCGGTTCCTCCTCGTCGACGTGAGCCGGAGCGACGGCCGCAACGACAACAGTGGCGCCGAACAGGACGACGACGAGCGCCGTGAAGTTCACCAGGAACGCCTCGGCGCCGTACTTGTCGAGGCCGCCGCTCTGCAGGAAGGTGAGCTTCTCCAGGAACCCGAGCTCCGCCGTCGCCAGCGCCAGGACGTACACCAAGAGCCCGAACAGCGCGTGCCAGGGCAGCGCGGCGCGCCTCACGCTCGGCGCCGAGCCGGGGAAGAAGAACGTCACCAACCCAAAAATCCACTGCAACACATGTACGCACGCGCGCGTCAGATAATCTGTTGGAACAGAACGGCTGCAATTTTTTTCAGAACGCGGTACGCGTCTGTGCTGACCTGGATGGCGTAGAGAGAGATGGTTCCGATCCCGAGCCAGGAGTGGAGGCTGTAGAGGTTGGCGATCCCACTCTCGTTGTGGAACTTGAAGGCGCAGTAGATGCCGAAGACACCGAGAACAGTCGCGATCCCGTGGAGGATCAGGTGCGTCAGCTTGGCGGTATCGTGGTCCCAATTTGGGAATACCTTGTAGATCATTATGGCTGCAAGGGCGAGAATGGATCAAGAGAAATCAACACTCTCTGCTCATGTGGTACTGACGGAACTGGAGCATGACTTCCTTTTAAAACTTACCTTCACTGCCGAGGATAATGTAGCCGATCAGCATAAGGACGGGGTGAACCTAGATTAACAGAATAGGATACCACCTGTTATACTACTAAATGATGTGGTTGAAAATAGTACTATAATAGAGGATAAGCTGTGTTGGTCGCTGATTCATGAAGAGTGGAAGGGGTTCAAATCCTCTGCATTTATTCACAAACTGCAGAGAAGCTACAGGGATTCGTGAGGAGCACAGTGTTCTAATACCATGAACAGTGCCAAAGCACTGTGGCTACAGATACATCTTCTCATTTTCATGTGCTTCTATTTTTTTTAACATGCTACTGTAGCTTTTAATCTGGTGCGTTTATTTTCGATCCGACGGTCAAAAGAGTGGCCTAATGCCAGGTACAGTACCTCTCTGCATTGGTAGTATCCAATGTAGAGGATTTCGTTCCGAGTGGAAGTGGAGGAAGAAAATGTTAGCTCGGTCGAGGAAAAGTTTCACACTAGTAATCCAAGGTAGACATACGAGCCGGCAGTGGCAGGCATTTTTATTCAGCTGAAAATAATCGAGGAGTTTTTCGGTCCACAATACTAAGTACTTGTAAGTAGTTTTAAAAAATACTTGTAAATAGTTTAATGGTATTTTTGTAATTATACTAATAATTAATAGATTTATATTTTTTCATAAAATATAATTTAGATATATGAACCACAACTTTATTTTAAGAATAATAGTATTGAACACCTTAGCATCAAAGATTAATTACATTACTGATTTTCATTTATATTATCACAAAAATAAAAATTGATCATGATAAATCTATCGCTTTGATGACAATACCCTCAACATGGTTAAAATACTTGTTAGTAGTTGTGTATTTCCGATCTCAAATCTCTACCATTAAATGAAACTACTGTCAAGTAGTTTTGAAAAACTACTGCCAAGTATTATGGACCGAAAAACTTCTCTAATAATTTCCATACTAGTAGTGCAGGGGATGTTCATGTGCAGGTTGAACCAATAATTGTCACCCACTAATTTTGTTGGAAGCTTACGGTAATAGCCATGTGATTCTTTTTTCTGATGCTCTAGAAGTCTCCGCGTCATTTCTATCTCATTTATTTCTTATCTTCTAACAGAATATATATGAACATGAGCCGCTGGTTATAGAACGAGAGAGAGGGCTTGCATTTTGATTTTCTTTTCGACGGTGAAGGCAGGTGGTGCGCTGCCAATTCATTAAAGAAGGAGCTTGCATTTAGATGTTGTTGTGCCTTGTCTTCACGAACAAACCGTCTTAGATGGGTACTTAAATTTTGTAATAATTAAACTATGAAACTGAAGAGTGTTGGAACGACGATATTCACATGCTTAATTTTCTTTTAGATAAAGGAAATAATATCCAGCGTTTCCCATGTCTGCATATGGCCCTGAGCATCAAATTATGACAAGATTTTGACAGAGGTGAGTAGGCTAAGTTATTGAAACAATCATCAAACAATCACATGCGTTATTGGACGAGCATCGTCTAAAGATAATCTAGTGCCAGATCATCAGATCGGTCGTCACATACAGTGACCAGCAAATCCATAGTTTGTATTTTTTGGTTAGAGACATTTGATTAGGTATTGGAGTGGAATATCCGAACATGGTAAATGGTTTCAGACCTTGTTTCCTAAACCTCAACCCAGCTAATCATATCCCATGCTATTTCCATAACCCCAACCCAACTAGTACCCAAATGTCACCTTAGGTCCCAGACTATTGGTCCGCAAGTGAACAAATACTAACGTTCCAACTACGGTCTTTGCTCGTAAAGCCACTACACGCTAACGTGGCTCGCAGCAACAAGCAAGGAACAAAGCGGGCGGTGCCAACCCGAAAGGCCGCGGCTTGCAGAGAAACAGAGGAGGAACAGAGGAAGCAGAGGAGTTTGCTTACGTACGTTGAAGACGAGGTTCTTGTTCTCGGCCTCGAGCGCGAGGCCGCCGCGGAAGTGCACGCACCAGACCAGCACCATGACCGCCGCCGCCGCGGCCAGCGCGTGCGCCGCGTACGTGAACGGCGCCGCCTTCACGCCCAGCCCGGACGCGGCGGCCATCTCCTCTCGTTCTTCTTGAGCTTCTGCTCGCTCTCCCTACCCGCCGCAAGCAGGTCGTCGAGAAGTGAGAGAAGCGTGTGGCGTACGTAAGGCTTCCCCTCGTGTTGTGGTGCTTTGGTGGTAGGTACCAGCTGCCGAGATACTGATAAGACCGGGAAGGCGTCTCCGTTCGCTGGAGATGTGTGGACATGGTGTTTGACCGGAAGGTTAGCACGTGCTCCCGTGCAAGTGGAATGGAATCATCTCGTCAGGCCGGAAGGTTAGGTGCTTTGCTTATGAAGCGACGCCAAGTTACGAAGCGATTAAACCTGGCGTCTCCGGCCCCGGAGGACCGGACAGTGACAGCGAATGTGGGCAGGGGGAGACGGCCGAGCGCGCACCAGATCCAGAACGGAATCGCCAGCCAGATCGGCCCGCTAGTGCAGTGCGTTGATGAGGTTTTGTTTAGGCTGCCGCCCACTCTCCTTCGCGTTGCTTTTGGAAGACCCCTACTTGTATTTTTGTATCAATATAAAGAAAAATTTATGTACAAAGAGCCCCAGTCTGAAAAAGACACTAATCTATGTACATTAAGACGGATTACATACAAAATCCTCAAGTTTAGCCTTCAACCATCAGTGCAAATTCCTCCTTGAAACTTTGCTTCCATCTGTTCAGAGATAGCCTCTTGTTACCAAATATGACTCCATTTCTGTGACACCAGATCACCCAACATGCAACAATCAAAACTTCTCTAAAATTTGGCGACTTGAAAGCTCTTCTAGCATGAAGGAGCATGTCATCAGGCTGCAATTGAGTCATCCAAGTGATGTTCAGGAATCTCCAGCACCATTTACTGAAGAGGCACTGACAAAACAGGTGCAACAATGTTTCTTCCACCTTAGCATTACACAAGACACAATCATAAGAATCCAGATGCTTGTTCTTTCTTTACAGAATTTTTCTTTTGTATTTAGCCTATCTCTGAGAAGCAATCAGAAAAAGAATTTCAACCTGCTCCACATCTGTTTGAACCATGGTGATGCTAGAGTGGTGCCTATTAGCTTTAGGTATGCCTTTTGAACTGAGAAGGCATTGCCTCCACAAATACAGTTCCAAACATCATCTGCCTCTAAATTCAAGTTGAACGTCGGCTGATCCTGAGAAGGCGTTGCTTCTGTTATTCCCGTGCAGAGTGATAGCAACATGTTGTGACCTTCCATTCGTCTCTGCGCTCCGTGGCAGAGAACGTCGATTGCCGTTCTCAATATAAATAAATAAATTATTAGGAACGTGTTCACCCATAAGTTTGATTGTTGTGCTCTTGTTTCTATGATTGAACCTTGCATGTGTAGCAGAGGAGTGTTGATTGTATCCGAGGCCCGAGGGTGTGACGCCCTCGTAAAAAATTGTAAGCTCCGACAAGTATGTTCATTAAAGCAGGAGTAACCATAAAAGGGTGGTCTAAGGTTATATAGTAAGTTGTAGATCAACACATTAGACTGAGGTAGGGGTGGAGTCCACCACGGTCCATGAAGCATCGATGTTGTTTTATTTTACTGTATCTAATCAAATAAGCAATTTGCAAACTTTTATATCTATTTACTATTTTTAAAAATGTTTCAATGCTTTTATAAATCCAGATTAATATTTTATAAAAATATTGAAAATATACAAACAAATATTGACACAATTTATTGAAAATATTAACAAATTATTGGACTTAAAGATCGGTGGCGTTGGGCCTTCCGGAATACATTTCCAGTTCGGAGGCGGTTCATCTACGTGACACCGTCTATAAATACAAGTCGAGGGCTCCAACTTTGCCCCTCTTGCACATGCAAAACTCGTGAGGTTTAATCTGCTTCGGCATTACGCACGAACGCACGCAGCCGTTACATTCCCTGAACTAATCAACCATACGCGAGCTTCTATCTCTGCTAATAAAACAGTGTCAGAGCCATCCGAAGCAAACCGTATCACAGTAGTCTGATCTTTTTTTGACCGAATACAGTAATTAATCTGAAATTTTAAAACGAGCTTATCGCAGCTGCCTGATTAGAGTAATCGCCATGGACCGGTGCCTGCAAGTGGCTTGGTTCAGCGGCATGCAAGCGATCGCGGAGCAGACTTCGCCTTCGCCGAGGTCGCCTTCGCCGCGGGCATCTTCGTGGACCGCGCGCTCCACCTCACGCCGGAATTCGAGGTCTCCGCCTCCTACCGCCACTCCGCCGTCGCGCGGTCCGTCGATTTCAGGGCCCGACCGGCGGCGGCGGCCGCCGAGGTCAACGGCTTCATCGAGCGCGCCACGGCGGGGCGGATATGTAACCTGGTGCCCCCGGACGGTGTGGATGGCGACGCCAAGGTCGTCCTCGCCAGCGGCATGCACTTCAAGGCGACGTGGGCCCGGCGGTTCGACCCGGAGGACACGGTCACCGACACGTTCCACCTCGCCGACGGCTACTCCTCCGTGCACGTGCCGTTCCTCTCCGACGCCGGCATGCAGTACGCCGAGAGCTTCGACGGGCCCGGGCTCGGGTTCAAGGTCCTGCAGTGCTTTTATAAGATGACCAACCGCGACGGGTGTAACATCCTGGCCTAGGGTTTAATAGGATTGATAGAATACTCACGTCAATAAGTTGTAACTTCTTTTCGGAAGCTTATCTCTAAAGAACTCCGAGGTTAAACGTGCTTGGTCCGGAGCAATTTAGGGATGGGTGACCGACAGGAACTGATTTCCGGTGCGCATGAGTGAGGACAAAGTGCGCGAGAAAGACTAGTGTTGATCCGTGGAAAAATCTTGAGGCCTATTAACGCTGCGAGGTAAGCGGGCCCGCCCAGAGTGATGGGACGTTACGGATGGTATCGAGACCGACTCTCGCGGTTTCACGGGCATATGTGTTGCACGTGTGTAGGCATGGTGTGCATGGTCAGTATGGACCGGAGTGGTCACACAAGCATGGCACATGCGTCGCGATGGACACATGGACGTGGCCAACGGAGGAAGTTCTCGACTGGGGTTGATCGACGAGGACGTCGATCTTCTAAGGGGTTGAGTGTGTAACATCCTCGCACGAGCTTAATAGGATTGATGGAATACTCATATCAACAAGTTGCAACTTCTTTTCCGAAAGCTTATCTCTAAAGAACTCTAAGGTTAAGCGTGCTTGGACTAGAGCAATTTAGAGATGGGTGACCGACCGGCAAGTGATTCCCAGGTGCGCATGAGTGAGGACAAAGTGCGCAGAAAAGACTAGTGTTGGTCCGTGGGAAAATCTTGAGGGACTATTAAACCGCCGGGGATAAGCGGGCCCGGCCCGAGTGACGGGACGTTATAACGGGCGGCTCGACCGCCACGCGCCGTGCTTCTGCATGCTCGTCTTCCTCCCGCACGACAAGGACGGGCTCGCGGGCCTGCTGCGCCTGGCCGTCACCGAGCCGGACTTCGTGATGCGGTGCGTGCCGCGGCGGGAGTAGGAGGTCAGCCCGTGCATGATCCCCAAGTTCAGGTTCCGGTTCGAGTTGGACGCCACCGACGCGCTGAGCAATCTCGGTCTCACCTCGCCGTTCGACCGGGAAGCCGCCGACCTTTCCGGGATGGTGGTGAACCCGCCGCCGGAGGGGCTCTACGTGTCGGCCATGGGACTGGCGTGCGCCGTGGAGGTTGATGAGGAGGGCACGACCGCGATGGCGGCCGTGGGGATCATGTACCAACCTACAAGCCCGACTTACTCGGAGCCGCCGTCGCCGATGAGCTTCGTGGCGGACCACCCCTTCATGTTCGCCATCGTCGAGTACGTGAAGGGCGAGGTCTTGTTCCTCGGCCACGTCATGGACCCGTCCTTGGAGAGTTGATGGAACACGCGTGGGGATTGATCGGACGGCTGCAGCGGCACTGACTTTGATCGATCGAACTCTTGTTGACCTTGTTTGCATGTTCAGCGAACGTAGTTTGCTATTCAGATTAACCATTTAGTATCGGTTATTATTATAGACCATCTAGGAAGCGATGGACGTATCAGTCAGTATGCAATTCGTGAGTAAAAGTCATGTAAACAAAATAAATTTTACGAGTTATAAGTTTCAAAGAGAGCACAAATAGAGAAGGGCCACTGCAACCTGTGAATCAAATTTTGGTGGTATTGGTTATTAGAAAAGACCCCTGCATTTCAAAGCTTCATCTCATCTACTTTGACCGTGTGTCTGGCTAAACCAACAGCCATAGAGACTATAGTCCGCATTTAACATCATTGCACAACATTTTCATGCTGCGGTGGTCCTGGGAGCATGTTGTAGCTCATTAGCAGAGAGAGGTCATGATATCTTGGGTAGCAAAGATCAATATAAATGATCAAAAAGAGAATACTGTAAGCAATTATTAGGCACCACATAAATCGACAAAAAGAGAGTATGTAGGAATGATATAGAAAAAAAGAAAAAGAATATGTCCGATTGATCGGCTAGCCTGCACAGACAAACGGGTTCTAGTATGACGAAAGGAGAAGAGATGTCAATGAGACGAAACTACTCGGCTACCATCACTTCTTTCCCCCTTTCTTATCGTCCTTCTTCTCTTCCTTGGCCGGCCCAACCGAGAGTATATCGACCCTCCCAAACTTCTTCAACTTCTTGGCGATGCAAACAGTGTCCATGTCACCTATTACAGTCATCTTTTGATCCTTGTGATCGGCAGCTATGGAATCAATCCCTGTGTGTTCAATATCAAATAAATGAGTCAAAAGATGATTCGGCATGTATATCACATAATCGCATGCGTACAAACGAAGATATGGTTAAGTTTTTCCTTTTTTAAAAAAAGAAGAATAAAGGGCTAATAAGTCGTGGCAGAGGTGGTATTTGCTCATCAAGGCAGCGCAATTGGACGAATATAATCTGAAGCGAGAAGGGAAAGAAAGATCGAAGTAACATAACACGATACTATTATGACAAATAGCAGATGAGAATGAAATTTGCCCGTACCGTAGATATCCGCAACGGTCTCCATCGCCTTCTGCTTCACTTTCTCGTCGCTCATAGAGGAGACCTTCAAGACCACCTTCTGCTGCCAGTAAACAGCCAAGCAAGTAGAACCCTTAGCTTTCACGGAACAATAATTTGAAGAAGAGGGAGCATTCACTCGACGAGGCATGTGCTAAGCTTCAACCGTACCTGTGCCATGCCCAGGAGGAAGAAAGAGTGACACACCGAAGGTCGCTTGGGTTGTGATCTCAAGCGTGTAAACCGCTGCAAATGAACAAATGAGACGGTGTGAGCGATACCAACACAACCTTTTGTAGTATTACACTTCACCAAATACTACTGCTCCGGCAAAAGAACACCTAATATACTATACTGCCGTGGGTTCATGGCATTCGGTCATCGGCTATCGGTGGGTGTGGGTGGAAAGCGGACACCAGCTTAATGCGAATCGCTAGTCCTAATCTCAGACTCTAATATAATAGTAATTCATTAGGAAACTCAATTTTTTAAAAAGGTTTGCCGTGTCACTTGCGGCGGCTCGCACCAGTCACCGCTCACCAGGCGTTGCTTTCAGGGTCCTGCAATCCTCTTTCACTGTCCGAGGGTTACTAATACATGAGTACAGGTTTTCTTCAACGAGATCAGGTGAGGTTGGTTAAGTCTGGTGGCTACACAATTCCTAACGCAACAAACCCGGAGAATGCAAATGACAAAGCTACAGTTGTGGATACTATACTACCTCCATCACGTGACACGTGGTTGTTTCTCATTTTTTTCTCTTTTCTGACAGTATGACGAATCTGTACGGAGAAAAAAGAAGTGGAAGAATAACCAGGATGACATTATCTGACGCAAAGGGCCACGAAACAGCAGTGCTAGTGGAAGCTCCACGGGCTGAAAACAACCAGGTGGACGGCCACCGTTTTCTCCTGGAAATGATACCGGATCGATGGTAAGCTGCAGAAATGGTTGGGCAGTCTGCGTCATCGTGCTCGTGATGTTTCTGTTCTCACATCCCACATCCTTTACCAGCCCAAATAAGTGAAGCGCAGGTAAAGGCCTTGAAGAAAAAACTTACACGACCTGGTGCCTGTGCGGAGGAGAAAGATTGTTTTTTTAGAGAAAAGGCACATACGGAGGAGGAGAAAGATCACGGCATGATCCTCTCATCGCTTCCGGCACTAGCTCGCTGTTCACCGGAGTAAAGGCATGCCGTCTGAATGGAGGCTGCGAAGAACGCTGCTCGGCTGGCGAGGAGCCTGGCTCCGGCTTTGTGCCCGTCGGTGAGCGGCGGCGTGCTCGTGTTCTTCGCCGCGGTCGTCGCCGGAGCTCTGGTCTCCGCCTCCTGGATGTCGGCCAGCGCCAGAGTAAGGTTCTTTCCGCTGCAGACATGACACCTCTATGGTGCAAAAAATTCTTATTTATTATTACGTGTCTCTTGGAGTTTTGACGCGGATGAAAAGGGTAGTTGAGCCAGTTCAACCGTAATCTTGGTAGGTTAGGTCGAGAGTTGCAACGATCCTCTGCACACTCCCAAGTTGAATATAGTAAAACCGGTGCAGTTTTGTAACAGCAGCACATGCACGAAACTATTACTGATTTGTGATGTAATTTACATGCACAGGTTCCTTGGATGACTCCCGTGGCCAGTCCTGCAACAGCACAGAATGGTACACAGCGGCCGGAGCCAGCGCCGCGTACTCTGCCACGGCGCAGCGGCGACATACTAGGCGCAACAGGTAACCAGACACCGCCCGCCACGGCTCAGCAGCGTCGGGAAGAAGAACAAGCGGCGGCACCCGCCCCGTGGCCTGCCGCCGAGGCCGCGGCGGACTGCCCGGGCTACTTCCGTTGGATCCACGAGGACCTGCGGCCGTGGCGCGACACGGGGATCACGCACGGCGCAGTAGAGGATGCCGCGCGCCGCTACGCCCCCAGGTTCCGCGTCACCGTGCTGTCGGGCCGCCTGTACGTGGCGCGCTACGGGCGGTGCTTCCAGACCCGGGACGCGTTCACGCAGTGGGGCATCCTGCAGCTGCTCCGCCGCTACCCGGGCCGCGTCCCGGACCTCGACCTCATGTTCGACTGCCAGGACCTGCCCGTTGTAGCCAGAGCCGGTGGCCGGTCCATGCCGCCGCCGCCGCTGTTCCGGTACTGCGGCAGCGAGGCCACGCTGGACATCGCGTTCCCCGACTGGTCGTTCTGGGGTTGGTAAATACGCGCACATCGCATTCGCGTATCTCAGCATATGCGCAGCCGCCGCACGGGTACCTGATCTGGGTCTTACTCGGCCCCGTTCTCTGTTGTTGGTTTTGTGGAAGGCCGGAGCTGAACATAAAGCCGTGGGAAGCGCTGCGGCGGGAGATTAAGGAGGGGAACGCGATGGTGAAGTGGACGGACAGGGCGCCGTACGCGTACTGGAAGGGGAACCCGACCGTGGGCGCCGGGCGCCGGGACCTCCTCAGGTGCAACGTCTCCGCCAAGCGTGACTGGAACGCGCGGATCTATGCTCAGGTACGCGTTCTCAACCGTGCATCCGAACACGACAGCTCAGTTACCGAATCAGAAACGGTACTGCGAGCAACAAACACTTGCCGCACTCTCCATAATGCAGGACTGGAGGAAGGAGGTGCGGGACGGGTTCAGGGAGTCGGACCTGTCCAAGCAGTGCACGCACAGGTATAACACGAGACTCTCTTGCCAGCCTCAAATTCGCGCAGCTCTTGCTTCTCCGTGCCCATTCCATTCTGTGCACGTGCGCGTGTGTAGGTACAAGATCTACATCGAAGGGCGGAGCTGGTCGGTGAGCGAGAAGTACGTCCTGGCGTGCGACTCGGTGGCGCTCATGGTGCGCCCGCGCTTCCACGACTTCTTCTCGCGCGGGCTCACGCCGCTGCGGCACTACTGGCCCGTCCGCAACGACCGCGGCAAGTGCCGGTCCATCAAGTTCGCCGTCGACTGGGGCAACGCGCACACCGACAAGGTACTAGTAGTTTTTTTCCGGCAAGCTCGCACTCTGACTTACCGATCAGCGCAAGTAAGTTCTGAATCGTTTTCCTTGCCGTGCCGTCTGCCAGGCGCAGGAAATCGGGAAGAACGCGAGCAGGTTCATCCAGGAGGAGCTCACGATGGACCGCATCTACGACTACATGTTCCACCTTCTGACGGAGTATGCCAGGCTGCTCCGGTACAAGCCCGCCGTGCCTCGCGGAGCCGCGGAGGTCACCGTCGGGTCCTTGACGCGTGGGAGGCGGGGGCTGGAGAGGCAGTTCATGATGGACACATTGGTGAGCGGCTCGAGCGGTGGCGGACCCTGCAGGCTGCACCAGCCTTTCAGTCCTCAAGAATTGGAGACGCTGCGAAGAACCAAGGCGGACGCCTTGACCCAAGTAGAAGAATGGGAGATGCAGTGAGGTACACGGGTTAGGACAGAGGGATTACAATTTACAAGTTTTTTATATATAAAATCAAGCAGGTTAATATGGACAAAAGCACGGAAAAAATTTCCATGCGACCCGTCCGCAGAGTGTCGCTGTGCAGCCCTGTCCTCAGATTGTGCCGCGTGGACTTGCTAGCAGATCGAATGGGCAGACTAAATATTGGCTCGGCTCCACAATAACACTGCATCGCGGCTTCCTAATGCAGCGTCGGCTCGGCTAAGGACATCGCAAATCCAGAAGAAGAAAGACTGCGAACAGCGCTGCTTTGGACGCAATGGACTGACCTACGAAAGCCCGAGGCATCTGTAGGTCACGCCGGGGAGTAACTCTTGCAGGCGAGCAGCCCAATCTCATCATGCATCACAACATCAGGAAGTTATCGCCGAGATCATGGAGAGTCCACCGGTAAAGGCTGCCGCTGCTTTGCAGAACCACGCAATGGCCACCAGGCACTAACCCATCATGAGGCGCAGAAATTCGATCTGGCAACATGCAGTGAATGGTTGTGGAGCATTGCAGGTCCGCAGCATATGCGAGGAAGCTTGGATTCGCGAGCCGTTGGGGAGGCCAAGGCCATAGACAGCGCTGTGCAGGGAGTCACGAGAGAGGCGACTTAGGATTGAGCCGAGCCGTTTCGTTTGGAGCTGAGTCCGCGCTAATGGAATCCTACGGGAGCCAAATCTACGCCTGCGTTTTCAACCGTTCAATATCCACGTGTCGATCATCCCGATCAGGGTCGCACAACAACGTTTTGCGGCCGGTTCGCACGAAATTTTTTTCCCAAAAGCACAAAGCAACATTATGAATGTACCGGCCTGCATCCGACTCCACAAATTTTATTTTTATCGAAGATATAAATTGTTGGGCCTATTGCGTTTTTGCCCTTGATCCCATGTCCAATTATAATTTTACTTCTCATTTTTCAACTTTGTGATTTTACACCCCCCCCTCCCCCCAAATTTAAAATAAAGACAAAATTTGTCTCTACTAGAGGTAAAATTATAATAAAAATATTATGATTTTACCGTTATTTAGGGTAAACTTTGTCTTCATTTTCAAATCGTAGGGATAAAATCATAAAGTTAATAGAAGGTAAAATCATAATTGAGGTTAGAACCAGGTGTAGAAACACAATTATCCTCAAATTGTTAGATGCAACCAACTTTCTCAATATGTTTTCAAAGGAAATGCGTGATATTCAACAATTCGTGGGCATCTCACTCGATGTAGTCTAAAACTGAAAGTGGTATAATTTCTGATCCTCACAACATGTTGGTCATCGTGGGTATCGCACGGTATGACACATAATTTTTATTTTCATGACATGTCGACTGCTCCATCAACCACGTCTGCTGGTGGGCAAGTGAGCATCTTCAATCTTCATGACAACGTTACCTGCTTCTTACGTTGTATATGGATCTCAAGTAGCCTGTGGGCGACCGTCAGATGCACGACTTGTCCTTCCTTGGGCTATCGGGTGGTACTGGTTCTCACTACGGAGTAATAATACTGGATGGGCTCTCAAACTTTACTTCTCATCTGAATTTGACTCCAAAACTAGACCTTAAAGCAACACAAAACCCACCATAGCAGCTAGCGTTAACTTTACTTCCTTTTAAGTTTTAATAGCTTACGGTGTTACATCTGGTGTGACATTAACGGACATCAACACTTTTGAAATATTTTTAGTGAACCCTACAGAAAACGTTAGAGATACGGCTTTTATAAGCACTATAAACTATACTCCTTTGTCCTACAATTGTTGACATTATGACAAAGAGAAATGAACTAAAAATGTAGTTTACAAATTTATTTACCTTCAAGTTGTTCCTATAGTTGATATATTTTGTTCATTTTCAATTGCATTAATCATAACAACTGTGCTAAGCAGACTTTAATTGATAGGTAAAGGCAAGAGGATAGGGAAAATACCTTAGGATTGTCATATTAGACAATATTTATAATATTTTAAAAGAATATTATTTAAATAATACATACATTTATATTATAAGACAATACGATAATAGAATACACTATCAATAATAAACTACATAATAACTGCATTAATAATATAAATAGTTGAACATGAACTATAGCTTCAATTCATGAATGAACACTCTTCACGGGGTCACCTTTTCTTTAATCTCAAGATTATCTGCAACAAAGAATGTGATATTAAGTGTTTAGTGTATATATATGTAATAATGAGAATTAGACTCCTATTCTTTGCACAAAGAGTCCTTTCCGTTTTAAAAATGTATACATTTGATCTTTATACAGGGCCAAAAGGTTCAAGGCCGCCTCTCTTTGGTTGATTTAGCTGGTAGTGATTGTGTAATAAACAATGACAATAATCATGATCGTTTCATTGAAGGAAACATGCGTATTGTAAAAGAGGAGTGAGGCAGGAAGATCCTCTGTCTCCTCTTTTATTTGTTTTGGCAGCTGATCTATTATAGAGTATTATCAATAAAGTTGCACACATACAACTTCTTTCACACCCCATACATGAAGAATTTCCAGGACGATTACCCAATCATCCAAGATGCGATGACACCTTGATTGTTCGCTGAGATGCAAAACAACCAGTTGTTTTGAAAGCACTTTTAAAATGTTTTGCTGACTCTACTAGACTTCATGTCAATTATAAAAAATCTTTTTGGTGCCAATCAATATGTATGCAAACAAGGCTGCTCATCTTGCAAAAACTATGGGATGTCAGGTGGGATCAATGTCTTTCACTTACCTTGGCATTCCTTTGGGAACCACCAAACAAACAATAGAGGATTTTCTGCCAATCTTGGCAAAAATTGAGAAAAGAGTCATGGGCCTCAGCAAACTTCTCAATTATTTAGACAGGTTACCAATGGTCAATTTAGTGGTGTCTACCCTTCCCACCTTCTATATGTGCACCCTCAAGGTGCTTGTCTCGATTCTTAAGCAAATAGATTAATATAGAATGCATGAACTCTGGGATGGTGGTGATATCAACAGAAAATGGACTTGATAAGTCTCATGGAAAAAAGCTTGTCAGCCTAAAGACCAAGATGGTCTTGGAATAGTCAATCTTAGAGCCCATAACAATGCCTTGCTTTTGAAATTCTTGCATAAGTTCTATAATAACTTAGATTTACCTTGAGTGCAATTAACTTGGCAACAACAATATAGGAGGCAAATCCCCCTCACCTTTCTAAGCCTAAGGGCTCTTTTTGGTGGAAAGCTATTATCAGAGCTAGTAGATAATTTTTTTATGATGGCTAAGTGTTCCATGAACAAAGGAATCACGGTAAGCTTTTGGCATGACTTGGGGGTTTTGAAATGAAAATATCCTGAATTATTTTCCTATGCTCTAAAGAAAGACATCCCAGTCCAGGGTTTTCTTCAGTCAGACATTGAGAATCTATTATGGCTCCCCCTCTCTATGGCAGCATCAAGGGAGTTACAAGATCTGCAAAACTGTATTGAGCAGTTCAATCTTAATATGGAGGCAAATGATGTTTAGAATTATATCTAGCGAGGGAATGCATTTTCTGTACAAAAGGCATACCTCAAACTGATAGGCACAAACCTCGACATCACCCTAGTTCAGATGGATGTGGCATTCTTGCTGCAAGAGTAGGCTGAAATTATTTTTTTGGATCCTCCTTAGAGATTGACTCAACACAAGAAATCTGCTCAGAAGAAAAAACAGCGTGCCATATTCATATGATTGTGTTCTATATAATGCAAGGGTGGAAGAAACCTTACTGCATCTCTTCTCTGAATGTTCTTTCAGCAAATGGTGCTGGAGATTTGTTAATATAAACTGGCAGACACATAGGACACCTGATGACATGCTCCTGCAGGCGAGAAGGGCTTTCAATTCTCCCATTTTCAGATAGGTATTAATTGTGGCTTGTTGGTCAATCTAGTGCCACCAAAATTCAGTCATCTTCGACAATAAGAGACCCTCACTGATGAGATGGAAGGAGAGCTTCAAAGAGGAATTTTCCTTAGTAGCCTTGAAGGCTAAGCCGAGTATCAAAACTTTGGTGGAGAATTTTATTTGTAATATCAGTTGAGACACCTAGTGTAGATTAGGGTCTTTTTCCAGCCTGGGGCTGCTTTGTACATAAACTTTTCTTTTTATTAATACAAAAATACAAGTTGGGGGCTTTCTTGCTGACTTCGGTCAAAAAAAAGGAAGGAAAAAAGTAGTAAGGAAGGAAAGGATTACGAGTTTCCTTTTTTGTTATAAAATTAAAATCTTTTTAGTCGAAAGAATAATTATATTAATATGTAGTTGAGTACATACTCAACTTACAAGCACTCTGTAAATCAAAGAGATTACAATAGATAGCACTCAACATGTAGCTCCAAAACTTAATTTCAAACCTATGTGACGATCCGTATGGATGACTGCACAGGCAAGTGACCTTGAGTACGTCATAGATGGCTCAACCGAAGTAGTGCCACAACTAATGAATGACATCCAACATTCCTCTAGGCAGAATTGAACATCATCTTCTTTCTCATGTCTCCCTCCTTCTTGCTTCTGCCACCAAAGAAGAAGAGCGACTAGACCCAAAGTTCGTACTAGGTCTCAATCATGATTTTATTCCATGGCGGCGACATCATCCCCGTCTCCATGTCGCCATCCGAAAACCTAATTCTCCATGTCGTCACGAAGTTGTTGACGTCGCTCTCGCCACCTTCGTCGGAGACGCTATGGAGAGACCAGATCCACTCTTCCTCTACGCCGTTGCCGGAGAAGAAGAGGAGGAAACAAATCCCCAATACCAAAATTCTTGGTATGGAAAGAACTCAACCCTAATTTAGAACTCGATTTAGACTAAATTATTGAAGAAGCCGGATCGCCGGAGGGAGGAAGGGAGGGGGCCAAAGACAGTGGAGGCGGCGGCGGCTTCTCCTGTCGTCTAGGGCAGAAGAACCGGTCTCGCTGCTGTGCACCCGCGTTCAATTCTATGAACCTTTATAAAATTAAAATGAAGGAGGATAATTTGGGCAGAAACATAACGTGAGAATCCTAAAATGAATGTACCTGTAGCTCCTCAAAATTCACATTTACTGAAAATCCAAATTGTTGGGTGGAATCCAAAATCGTCAAAATGTTTTTCAAAGGAAAATTGAGATATTCAACTTTCTTGGTTATTTCACTCGGTATAACTGCATACCCAGCAGCACGATCAAGGAACCACGAAGACCTGAAAGGAGCTAAAAAGATGAGCCACTGAATGAGAATCACGACTAGCATAGAGAACAACACACCTCGAATCAGTATCTTTGTTTCTCGTGAAAGCGATTACTAGTATACTGAAGCAGCGACCTCCATTCTCGCTAGAAGAGCCTGCATAAAGGAGCCGAGCATCTGATTCTATACGTTGCATCATCGTCTGCAGTAGACGAAACCAAACTGTTTTTTTGAAGGAAAATATTGGGCCGAACTGTCAGCTTCAAGAATATATATATTCACATATAGGCATAGCAGCCACTTGGATTATCCGAACCAACATAATCATCGAATAGAGGCTTGCATCTTCCCCCAAAGGTCGATCCAAACGGAGCATCATCTCTCTGTGTCTCTCTCTTCTCAATGAGCATGGATACTTCGATTTCGAATTCATTCCCATGCAAAAGCTAATACAGTACTAGTAAACAAATGCGTACTAAATTAAGTGGGCCAAAATATGTAGTACTAATTCATCACCTTATTCGCCCGGTGTATTATCGTAAAGCCATTAACAACATTGCTGTGATTGATCATATTATTAACACTTGAACAGGCCGGAGACAACGACACCAAATCAACTGTCCGCGTCAAAAGTTAAAGCATTCCATACTGTTTTCCCCTCACATATATAGACGCAGGACGCACCAAGACTTTGACTTGCCGTGGCTCACAGTTGGCGACGAAAGGAGTAGTAGCGTAGCTGACCAGCAGCAGTTCCCTCGCGCACTCCCGTGGCCGCCTCCCGCCTTAAACATCCTCATAAAACCAGCCGGCGCCATCTGCGGGAGACGTCATCGTGCCTCTCCTCATCAGTGGAGGACTTTTCTACTACCAGTTCCTAGAAGCAGAGGAGGAAAACAGCGGTTTCTTTTTGCTCTCGGGGGGGGCAGAAAAAGGTAAACCCCATGGCGACGGCCGCGGACTGCCGGCGCGGCGCCGTGCTCACCGCGGCGCTGTCGAGGACGAGCGCGGCGTTCCTCTTCCTCTCAGTCGTCGTCGTCGGGGCCGTCGCGTCGGCGCGCTGGATCACCTCCACCACCGCTGTGAGTTCAAGCTCCCGATCGCCTACTGGTATTTCTGATTTCTTCACTGCCATCAGGTCGCATATCCCGTGATCTCTCCGCGACTGGCCGTCGCGTCGGCGCGCATGATCGCGGGGATATGTCTGTTCATTTCTTTGCTTGCCAAAAGACGCGGAAAAAAGGAACCCGAGAAGGGTTTCAATTCCAGCCGTAGGGAGGGGTTGGCACCTTCTATATTTGGCTGCTTGGCTGTAGAGCTCTGTCTGCTCGCCTGCTGCACATGCGCCGCTGCCGCCGCACAAGCCTCAAACGGGCAGCTAGTGCTGTGCTGCGTTAACGGGACGGAGGGACTGACACGGGGGTATGGGAGCTGTAAATTTCATGGCGAGCGGCGTTACTTCTTTTTCTCTTTACCTTTCTCCTTCGATAATTATCCAATCACCCGATGTTATTAATCGCTTCTTGGTTGACTGGAGGAAGCTCTGCGGGTTGTCGTCTTCCCAGCGCTGATGGCCTATAGATAGAGCCTCAAAACAAAGGCGGCGATAAGGTTTTAGGTTTAGAACACAGCATTGTGGCTTCCGAAGCGTAATTAGGCGCTTCCCACTTTCTCAGCCCCGTCGAAACTCGCCGGCACTGGACCACCGGCGCAGATACAACTGTAGGCTTTTATTATTTCGCCCGGGTTCCTGTATCGCGTTGTGCCCTGCACGCCACGGTGCGCACATTCATGCGCGCACTGTAGGTAGACTGCTCTAGTTTAGACCTCTGTTCTGTTGGCGTGGCGCAGGGGATGTGCGTATTCATCGCCGAGACGACTAGAACAAGGAAAGGAGCCAATTGAAAGGAAGCACGGTTTGGTGAAAGACCACGACAGGTCATCACGATAGCCTCTAAAGCCCGAAAGATTAACGGTCGTCGCAAAAAGAACGAAAAGAGCTTGACAATGAACAGAGTAGGAGCGTTCACTCACGGACATGTACGGGTGGAAACTACTCCACGGCCAGGCAGTGACATATGCGGAACTGTCCACGGATGGCGGCGAAGAACCGGAGCCAGTCCAATGGAAAGGAAGCTTTGGTTTGGTGAAAGGCCATGACACAGCTGGTTGCCTGGTGACATGAAAAGCTGTAACCCGCGACGATGCCGATAAGAGAAAATAAAAGAGACATGGCAGGAGTACCAGTGTACTACACAAGTAAATAAGAACAAAACAAGTAGCACAAATTATGTATTTTATTAATTCTTTGAATTGACAAGATCACAAGTTCCTTTCATATAATTGTGCATGATCACTCCATGCCTCAATGACCGATCATCTTGATTTGAGCGATTGTGATCTTATGGTACCCGGGGCTTCACTAAGCTCTTATAGGTAGACTTATAAGGAACCTTCGATTATACTGTGCGTAGTTATCATCGTTATTTTCAATCCGTATATTTTCAATCCGTATATTAAATTAGAGTGGGCATATGCCCCTTGCTCGCAAAAATTGTACTCGATGGATTACTATAAATGATCTCAAATCATGAATTTGGAGCTCCAGCCAGCATCAGTCGTCGGGGCTAGTTAGTGCTTATACTTAAAAGGTCTCCATTTAGTCTCTAGATGACCATAACCATATATATTCCTACTACTTTCATTCCTTTATTTAAGCATATGTTGACTTCTCAAAATCGTGTTTGACCGCTCGTCTTATTCAAAAAAATTATGATACTATTATTTTTTTGTTATAGTTTGTTTCGTATACTTTAAGTGAGATTTATTTTTTTTCATATTTTCAAAAAAATTAAATAAGACAGATGATTAAAGTGGTGTCAAAAAAAGGGAAGAATGCTTATAGATAAATGAAAGGAGAGAGTACTAATTTTTCCGCCACGCCCTTACCCTCTCCGATGCCTCGCTCCAGGGTACATTAAGATGCTTCCACCTAATGCCATGAGTTAATTTTCTAGACTAGCATATCTTGACATGATGATCTCTTAATTCTCCTACATGTTTACGTCGTCTTTTGCTTTATTTGTCTTGCCGGATATGATTTTTATGTCGTGGATTAGAAATTGAGACATGAAAAAGAAGTTGATAAACATATTATTTTGTATTATTTTACTTAACCAGAAGTTGCAAAAGCTACGTCTGTCACTTCGATAGCCTCTAAAGCCCTAAAGATTAACTGTCCTCGCAAAATGAAAGAAAAAAGCTGGACAATGCACGGAGGTGAGAGAGCTGAGAGCCATTGACGGGCACGGGTGGAAACTGGACGCTCGACGCGTTACACGGCGAGGCAGTGACATATGCGGAACGGTCCACGGATGGCGAAGCAGCTCTCGTGCTTTTTCGGTTTGCTTTCTACGGAATGGCGCAGCGCAGACGGGCCGTTTCTTCTTGACTTCTTGCAGGCCGCAGCCTTAAGACTGACTGCTGGGCTTTTAAAGCCCAAACGATTCGTTCCATTCATCTTGGGGTCTTGTGGCCCAAATATTCGACCCACCATTCATTCTAACGATCTTCCTCTTTGCAGCTGCAGGACCGCCTCCCCGCCACCGCGGCCACTTCCGCCGGCGCCGCCGCGGCTTCCGCGCTCCACCAGGGCACACAGCAGCAACGGCCGTCAGCACCACCCGGTACTCATCCTCCTCCACCCCCTTACCGGCCACCGCCTCTCACCTACTCCATCTCCTGCCCTGCCCGCAATCTCTCCCGCCCCGCCCAAACGCCGCAAGCCTCGCCGACCATCGCCCGCGCGCTCGCCTCCTCTTCGTCCTGCCCCTCCTCACCCATAACCCCACCATCGCCCTCCTCCAACAACAAATCCTGCCCTTCCTACTTCCGCTTCATCCACGAGGACCTCCGCCCATGGCGCGCCGCGGGCGGGATCACCCGGGCCATGCTCGACCGGGCCGGACTCACCGCCACATTCCGCCTCTTCGTGCTCGACGGCCGCGCCTACGTCCAGCGGCTCCGCCCGGCCTTCCAGACGCGGGACCTTTTCACCATCTGGGGCATCCTCCAGCTGCTCCGCCGCTACCCTGGCCGCGTGCCCGACCTCGAACTCATGTTCGACTGCGTCGACTGGCCCGTCGTCCGCACCCATCTCTACCGCGGGGAGTTCGCCAAGATCATGCCGCCGCTGTTCCGATACTGTGGGGATGACACGACGCTGGACATCGTCTTCCCGGATTGGTCCTTTTGGGGATGGTAAGTTTACTTGCTCGCTTGTGTTTAGAATTAAGAATTTCATTCTATACTTGAGGACAAATAACGAATTGAGCGTTAAAAACTGATGAATTCATATCAGCTTACCTATGAATGTTCAAAATCATCTCTCGTGATCCAGTAATCCATTGGATGCATAATTTCCATTGGATAAACACAGACCTTTATAGAACATTCAAGTATGAAATTCCAATTTATTGTTTCCATAGCTCGGTTCTAGAACTTTAACTAAGCTTGTCTGGCAGGCCGGAGATCAACATAAAGCCTTGGGATGCGCTGCTAGAAGATTTGAAGGATGGTAATAATAGGGTGAGATGGTTGGATAGAGAACCTTATGCTTACTGGAAAGGAAATCCATCAGTTTCTGTGACACGTCAGGAAATGGTCAAGTGTAATGTGTCTAGCACGCAAGATTGGAACGCAAGGATCTATAATCAGGTAAACTGTTTGTTAAATTTGACCATGCCATTAGTGTTGCTCAGAAAAAAAAAGCTATAATGAGTCCCTTTCTTCTACATAAACTTTTGATTGATACCATCACATGTTTTACTTCTGTACTTTTACTTTTGGGCACAAATGCTGAAGAAATTTATTATCTTTGTTTTTGCTCATTGGAATGTAGGACTGGTTCAAAGAGGGCAAGACAGGGTTCAAGGACTCAGATTTGAGTAACCAGTGTGATCACAGGTTTCCTTTTTCTTTCTTACTAAGTTGTAACAAGGAACGAGTTACATAGTTCATCCATAGAATTCTATGCTCTTAACATCTGATTAATGTTTTGTAGGTACAAGATTTATATCGAAGGATCAGCGTGGTCAATCAGTGAGAAATATATACTAGCATGTGATTCAATGACACTGTTGGTTACACCGAGATACTATGATTTCTTTTCACGGTCACTTATGCCGATTCAGCATTATTGGCCAGTTCGAGATGATAATAAATGCAGTTCTATTAAATATGCCGTTGATTGGGGCAATTCACACAAAAAATTGGTATGTTGCATCTATCTACTTATAGTCATCAACAATTGTATGCATTTGAGTTTTCAGTGTTAAACATAAAGATATGAAAATAGTCATAATAATCTAAGTTAGAAATTCAGTTTCCCTGCAATGTATGGTGGGAACTCAAGGTGCCCTGCAATATATCTCAGATTGTCACCAACACAACTTATGTAAAGCATGACCCATGTTGTGTTACTGAAAAAGTTCCACGCAACCAATTTCTGCCCCTTAACCATGCACTGTGGACATTTTACCTGCTATGTTACAGTTTTAGTTTGACTTTGTTGAAGAGAGCAAATAGTTTAGAACTCACCATTGATGTAAGCAGCTAAGGATAGAACAAACACTAGAGCAATACTCAAAGTATGGGATTCAGCAATTTCCATCCAAAATGTGTGGCACTGTGCTCATTGGAATAGACTGTATAAGCACAGACCTTTATAGAACCATTGCACAAAGTATGTTTCTTGTGTGCTTCTATGGCTTCGATAATATATGCGTGGGAAAAACATAGTAAACAATGAGTATAAACTGTATCTAACGTTATAAGCATTAAACAAGTAAAATTAGACAGGTGGTAAACTATATGTACCTTTTGCACTGCTGTATTGTTCCTAAGTACTGCTCTCATACTTTTGTGCTACCATAGGCGCAGCGCATAGGAAAGCAAGCAAGCAATTTCATTCAAGAAGAGCTCAGCATGGACCATGTTTATGACTATATGCTTCACCTTCTAACTGAATATGCCAACCTCCTAAAGTTCAAGCCCACTAAGCCACCTGAAGCTGTTGAGATCTGTTCTGAGTCGTTTGCCTGCCAAGCTGAAGGCCTCGAGAAGAAATTTCTATTGGAATCCATGGTGAAGGTGGCCAGTGATACAGGTCCATGCGATCTGCCTCCCCTTTTGGCAGTCATGAGCTCAAGGCGCTAAAACAGAGGAAAGAAAATTCTATAAAGCAGATTGAGATATGGGAGCAAAAAGCTTCGAAGTCGTAGGTCAAACCATTGGATCTTTTTTTTTTCCTTCCAAACAAAGGCATAAATTATTTGTTGATTATTTAGGATGTAGGATAGGATATAAATCAGTGTCATTGTGGTACCAAGCGGACATCCTAGTGTAAGCATCTAGAGTAATTGAGGGCATATACAAGACTTTTTCTTTATTTGATTTTTTCCGGGTTAGAGCTACCTTGTAAAGTTATTGTGACTGAAATAACAACAATTATTCAAAATATATCATTACTGACCCATCACTCACCTTCACTCACCTTTGTTTTCACATTGGATTGCTCGTATGATATACTTTACCATTTCGAATTAAACTTACAGCAGCTTCTTAACAGTCAATACCATTCTAACACTTTTCTGTGCATACGCTGATCACTCCAAAAAAGAAAGGTGGAGGAAATAACCTCTCTTCAGTTAATGAAGCGAAGCCGCTGACAACTAAATCCAGAGACAGCAACGGTTCCCGGTTCCACCTACTCTTTGATTTGCTCGCCGGGGCGCGGAAGATGCTGACCAGTCGATGATAACTTCCTTGCCTGATGGCCATGTGTACGTGACCAAGTCCGTCTTGACAACAGCAGCACCATCTCCATCTGTGGTGGCACTGACACAATGAAAGGATGGGGACGAGGTAGCCATGGTCACCTCCTTGCTTCTGCTCTGCTCTTTTTGATGCATGCACTTAGAAATTGAACACCAGCACTGAGCCGCATGGTCTTGAATGAATACAAAGGAGGCAAAATGTCTTACTGGGATTGGTGATTTGGTGCCATCGTCTGCTTATTTTGGTATCCATTCCATTTGACCTGTTGAAGCTGAACCATACAAGTATATGCATCTGCAGCTTCTTCAGGAGTAATGGAGTATCACCTAGCAATAGCTGCCTATGCTCTCTGTACAAAGCCGTTCATCGCCTGTAACAGTGGGAGAACTGGCTGTACTGACTGAATGTCTGAATATGAGGCTCCTGAATCCTGAACTGTTATTGTTCAACAGGACACCGATCCAGATCCAGACATCATATTCTCTAGTACAGCGGTGTGTTCTTTGCTTTGCCGTTAGGTATGTTTGTCAATTACTGAACTATATTTCTTTGATTTCTGCCACTGTTCATGTTAATGAACTTTACACTGATCATGCGCTTGGTTGTTGTAGTGAAAGCCTCCCCTTGCTTTTGCATTCTGTCAGTTGAAACAGTTAGCACCTGTGGTTCATTGGGGGAAAAGGCTGTCAGAATATCGGATTAGAGTTCGTTCAAATGCTTTCACATGCTGTTATCAATTTTTATAGCTCAGCATCAACTTCCTGAAAGCTACTAGTCAATGGAACAACAGACACTGTGAGAGCAAGATAAGCCTAATTTCTTCAAGCCTTCACTGCTTTCGAGGATCATTTAGTTATAGACTATCAGTCTCTGGCTACAGCGACTGGTAAAGAACAAGATATCAGCATATTTTCATCGATGGAACATCTAACCAAGAAACGAGGATGGCCGAGCTCTGAAGATGATTGGAACTAGTTTGGTATGACTAAGCAAACATACTATCTTCAGTATTGATTTTCTTTACATAGCTAATGCATATCTTTCTATCCCATATACTTTTCCTGGGAATTGCTAGCGGTTACAAGTACTCAATGTAGAAAGGAACCTTTTCACAGGGAATCCCCATGAAACTTGTGCCTGAAGGCTACATTCCACCCCACCCCATTTGACAGCCACAGGAATCATTAGCCTTGCCTTGATTTGCTTTGAAGCAGCACTATCTCACTTTTCAGGTTGTCTTTAAGCTAAACAATCTCCACCACTCTGCATGTGCGTATTCGCACAAGAAAATTTTATATTTCCTATATCAGAGGTGCACAAAGCAATCTGAACACTGGAAAGTAATTAACCTTTTCCTTTTTTTTTCATGAAACACAGTAAACATGTTTTCTAGGTCAAAAGCTTCAGCCTTGGAGATGCTTGGGCGATACTCATTTCTTTTGATTGAGCTACTGTATGTTGCTTTTCTTTGCAAGCTATCGTTTTACTTGACTACCCTCATAGTCCTCTCCTGTCAAATTAAGTACGGGACACACTGCTGATGTGTAACCCGCTCTTTCATTACTCTAGAATTGTTGCAACTTTCTGCAATAGTGGTTGCAACAACTCTTCTCAGGCTATCTCGTCATTTATCTTGATAAAAAAATGTTTGCACATATCAAAGATCCGGGTGCTTGCAAGTGCAAGGAAACGACCACGGCACAAAGAAACACCATCCATTCCGGCCATGACAGCGAAAAAATGAATTTTAATTCCCTGATCCCTTTAGTTGCACTGTCACCTAACCGGTCATTTTCAGTGTGTATGCTGAGGGAGCGTGCTCGGACTGTCAAGCCTAGACTTGAATTTGTCCAGACGATTTCAAACCTTGATGCAGGGATAAACACAGGAAGACCCTGATAAGCTCGAGTGTCCGCCTCAGGGAGAGATGATTTGCCACCTGATTTGGTGCTATGGAGCTGGGCAATGTCATTCATGTGTCCTGATTTTCACTTGTTTGTACAGTGTTTTCTGAGATTTGGTGGAAGCAATTTTTTCCTCTCTCTACGCTTTACTCGAAAAGAAAAGAATAATTTTTCAGTTTCCTAAAAATAAGCTCGCTTATCTATCCCACTGGCCAATTAGTCTTCCTTAAACCCCTCCGTGATTACTGTGGTAAAGATAACATAACTTTGCCGTATCTACAGTAGGTACAAATGTACGGTATTTCACGTGTGGACCATGTAAGAACAGTAGGTATGTGGCACGTGTGCCTTGTGTACGAGCTCCTGGACTGCTCCTCTAGAATGAGACCCCCAAAAGAGGGAAATAAAAGGTGGAGCTGACGCCTAGATTAATACCTTGGGGCGGGTTTGGTTGTCTCCTTGTCCTCGTACGATTTAGTTAGTAGCGGAGGCCATCATCCCTGCTTGCCGTGGCCGTTAAGAGCAGCCCCGTCTTCTACCTCGCGGCGGAGGAGGGCCATAAACATGAGAAGCTGCTTGCTGACCATGTGAAGCGAACTAGTCGTCTCTGCTTTCCGCTCACTTTTATCCTCTTTCCTTTTCTTGCTTCTCTCGTGAGCGTTTGGCCCGTTTTGTCTCATCCAAAGGAGCGACATGTCGATGGCGAGGCTGCTCGGGATCCATCTCATGTTCGTGTTCCTCGTCTCTACTTCTGAATCCCTTTCAGATGACGGTATTTCTCCTCCTCCCGTCTTCTGCAATTCTGCCGCTTTTCAAATGTGTTCTTCAGCTAGATTCTTCAACAGTTCTTGGTAGGTTGCTGATTGCTGCTGTGTTCTTGCGTTGCCTTATGTTTTTACAGTGTTTGCGCTTCTCGCGTTCAAGAGAGCCATCTTCGAGGACCCATTCTCCAGGCTATCAGACTGGAACGCGATGGACAAGGACCCCTGCAAATGGTCCGGCGTGGGCTGCTCGCCGTTCAACAGCCGCGTCGTTACTCTGTAAGGATTGATTACTCCCATTTGATCGTACGTTTGGTGCTCGCTGTTCTGGCTGGATCAGGCCCCTTTTTCGACGCATATTTGTTTGCTGTTTCAACCTTCATGTCGATCTAGATTTTGCTCAAACGAGAAGGAAGAAATAAGTTTTTGACCATATGGCCACCTCTATCTTCATGTTTGTTGAAAGTGGTACAAAACGTTTGCAACAGTGAAAATTGAACAACAGCTGGCGGTAAAAAGCCTCGGTAGGACATAATGATGCATGTTCTTTCAGACAGGAGCGGGAAAGTTCCTGCCGCGCAATAAGGCACCCAGCTGGAAGCTATCATGGAACTTTTTGGTCTTCTCGTTCTTTGTTTTCAATCCTGTATTCAGTTGGCACAAGAAGCTTACATGCTCTCAGATTTTGAGAACATGGATTTGTGGTCCCTCGAGAACAACAAACCGTCAGGCCAATAGTTTTCCGTCAAATTGAATCCCTTCGTGCTTAAATTGTTGTGACAACAACTGTAGTTTAAATTTGAATTAAAACTTTTGTCCTAACTATAAAAAATTGAGAACAGAGGGAGTATTTGCAAAATAAATTGGAGCATGTATTATTTTATTTGCAATGAGTTTTTTTTCGAAAATTAATTATGTAAAAGCACCGAAAAGAAATTAGTTTCTCTGTTGATGAACTTGCTAGTTTTTACGATGAAGTATCTTATTTATTAAGTGTGATTCTCCAGAGAGTTGTCAAATTCCTCTCTCCAAGGATTCTTGGTACCACAGATGGGATCGCTGGCATCTTTGCAGAAACTGTAAGTACTACAGGTAACTGTAGTGTGAACTTCTACGCTAACCTGAAGGTGTGAATTCCAAATGATAATCCTGGCAAACCATTTGCAGTAAGCTGGATGAAAATATACTCATGGGGACGATACCGAAAGAAATTGGCATGCTAAAGAACCTGACGGACTTGAACCTTGGCACCAATCAACTTACGGGGCCTATTCCCAGTGAGATTAGTGGCATGACAAAGATAAAAAAGATGTACTAAGCACGTGCCTTTGTGATCAATTTATGCTGTTGTTCGCATTCTTCGGTTTCATAACTCATCTATTCTCTTATGCCCTAGAGACCTTCATGGAAATCGGTTGAACGGTGTCATCCCTTCTGACCTTGGCAAGTTGGCAAACCTCGTCGAGCTACGTTTGAGCAATAATAGACTTACAGGGATTGTTCCTGCTAGTAATGATTCAAACATGTAAGTTTCTTCTTTTTCCTTTCGAAGTTTTCGGAAACAACAGTTGTTTTCTGTGGGCATTGATCTGGTTTGTCGAACTTAGATTATGTCTCTTCCGCATCAGTCAGAATGGCTGTTTTTTTTCATTTCTGTGAAAGCATATAAACTGAAATAGTTTAACTGTTTCAAAACAAGCTGAATGAGACAAGAAAAAATGATCAGCTGTGGACTCCAAAAGCTTAACAGTACAGTACGTTCCTGTGTGCACATCAAGTAACCAACTGACATGCTTGTGAAAAACCTTTCGCAATCCTTTCAGGGAGTCCGCCAACAGCAATGATCAAATTGGACTGTGTCAATTATCTCAACTAACTGACATTGACCTCTCATATAACTTTTTAGTTGGAGATATTCCATCATGCTTGAAGCAAATTCAAAGGTACATCTTTGTTTGTTTTTTTATTTAAACGTTTCGGCTTAATCTTTCTGAACTTACCTGTTTTACAGTATTTGAACAGATCAAGCTTGGTAGGGAATTGCTTCCAGAATAATGGCACAGAAAACCGTCCTCTTGAGCAATGTATGGTGATATTTCATCTAAAATGTTACAGACTATTCATTCATACAATTTGATCATCTCAGCAGCAGCTTGCCTCTGTTTTTGCCACATTTTAATCGGGCATATATACATCAGTGCAATTTGTAGTTTTTGTGTCAATCAACATTGAATAAAAATGAAAAGCTTGTTCACATGTTATTCAGTCACAGGCTAGTCTGACTAAATAAGTCCAATCCTTTCTTCAGCCCTAGTAGACGATAAAATTGGGTGCATTTTTGGCTTGAGGCTTGAGTTCAGTTACTTGGGTGTAACTGTAATTTGCATTAACTTGAGTCACATCATAATTTCAGGTCAAAATAACCAAGTTACAGGTAACGAAGACCCTGCTGGCGGGAATGAGAAGAAAGGCCTGCCAGAACCTCTCTGGCTTCTCATTCTGGAAGTCTTCGCAGCAGTTACGATGCTTTGTTTGTTAACACTTTGTATCGTGGCTGGCTGTAGAAGGTGCAAAGCTAGATCCTCTGGATCCGGGAACAATGTTCCTTGGACAAGAGCTGTAAGCTGGAAGGAAAACACTGTAATCTCGATCGGTCAGTAGGCTTTCCATGCAAAACACTAACAAAATTGAACATTATACTGTGATGAGTCTGTTGACTACAAGTTCTTGCTGCCTGTGCAGACGATGACCTCCTGGGAAATATACGGAAGATAAGCCGGCAGGAGCTTTCAGAAGCCTGCGAAGACTTCAGCAACATAATTGGATCTTCTCATGAGACAGTGGTGTACAAAGGAACGTTAGAGGATGGTCGGGAAATCGCCGTTGTGTCACTGTCTGCCTCAATGCACTACTGGAATAATTACGTCGAGCTTTCCTTTCAGAAGGAGGCAAGAGCTCACTAACTGTAACCCAGAATAAAATTTTATTGCTCCGTAATCATATCTCATAGTCTATGTTCCGATTACTCAGGTGGCAGAAATGGCCAGATTGAGTCATGAAAATGTTGCGAAGATGATGGGATACTGCAAGGAGTCCGATCCATTTTCAAGAATGCTAGTCTTTCAATACCCAGCAAATGGGACACTCTATGAGCATCTTCATGGTAAGGCAATAATTAAGGCTTTTCTTTAATATTTGACCGTATGGTTTGGCAACAAATGATGGAAGCTGTGAATTGACTTTCTTGTAGATGGGGAAGGATGTCAGCTATCTTGGGCCAGACGAATGAAACTAGCGCTGCGTATTGCTCGAGCTCTGAGATACTTGCACAACGAGCTTCAACCTCCATTTGCTGTTGCTGCACTGACGTCCAGTTCAGTTTACCTAACTGAAGATTTCTCCCCAAAGGTAGACACAGTTTAATCTAAGATCAGTACTAGTTCATTGTAACATGGTACTCTGAACATTGAGGTTCCAGTCATACATAGTTCATGAAACAACGGCAAATGACTATGTGCACTCTGCAGATAATTGATTTTGAGAGGTGGAGATATCTCGCGACCAAACCAGGACCTGGCTTCGGTGGTGCAGCAAACGGTGGATCAGTCAACCTTATTACGGATTCGCGGCACAAGCGTTTCATGGAGGTCCAGGTCAACACGTTCGGATTTGGCGTGATTCTGTTGGAGCTAATCAGCGGCAGAGCAACACTTTCCAAAGATACGGCGGACTTGGTGGACTGGGTAAGTCACTTGCTTGCTTGTCCGAGAACCTGCTCAAGCTTCACTGCTTCAGACATGAACCAGCTAGCAAAGCACGGTTATTTGTGCAAAAGCTCATGTTATTTGTACAAATCACTGACAAGCTTTGGGTTTGTTTCAGGCGAGGAAGCATTTGGAGCAGCCGGAGGAGTTCAGTGAGCTGGTCGATCCGAAGCTGCAGAGCGTGAACCAGGATAGCCTGAGCATTGTTTGCAACGTGGTGAACCTTTGCATCGACCCGGAGCCATCGCGGCGGCCGTCCATGAGCATGATCGCGGCCATCCTGGAGGAAGGCATCGAAGCGTCGGCGGCCACCTTGCTCAGGGATTCGTCACTGGCATGGGCCGAGGCCGAGCTGGCCATCTCCTAGATACCCCATTGTTCGATGCCACACATCCAAATGTTTTTGTACTGGGATTTGCAAGTGTTTTAGCATTGAGATAATGAGTATGACAATTTGATCCAAACACTCAGCAAGTCAGCATTGATGCTAGCAACACGAGGAGAAAGATCTTTTTTTGTCTTTGTTTTCTAGACCGAGTGTTTTCTTTTTCACTTGAAAGGCGGATTGTATAACCGGAGATCTGATGTTTTTTTTCTTTTTTTGGACACAAGATCTGATTTCTTAAATTACTTAGATGATGCTTCACTTTGTAAGTTTAGATATCTGGTAATAATACAATTCGATGGTACAAACGATTCATATGTTAAACATTTGTTTTCTCTTTCTTTCTTTTTTAGTAAAGTCCTATTTTGCTCCCTCAACTATAGTAGACATTGCTAGATCACCTCCTCAACTATAAAACCGGATATCCTGGACCCTCGAACTATTGATCCCGGTGCAATTTCAGTGCCTTGGCAGTTTTAGACGGTGATTTTGCTGACGTTGCATAGATGGACCGTCACGCCATGTGCCACATCATTATTTTTTTCTTTTTCTTTTTCTCTTCTCTCTCTTCCTCTCTGTTCTCTCTCTGTCTACTATCCTCCTGCTGATCCTGCAACGGTTTAAAGCCTTGGTCGCCGACTGCGGGACACCCGGATGCGTTTGCTCCTGCAGTTCGACGAGGTCGCCGCCTGCACACGAGAGCTGCTGCAGCACGACCTCACCACGCTGCTAGACCTCCTCTCGTCGCCGTCCTTCTTCGTTGAATAGACCAAGCGTCCGGTGCGCGAGATCCGGCAGCTCGCCGGGTCGGGCGCCGATGCCCTCGCCCTACTCGTCCCGCTGCTCCGCTCCGAGGACGCCACGTTGCAGACCGTGCATGCGTACCGCCGTGGGCCGGGGCGGGGCACGGAGTGGTCTAGGGGTGAGAGAAGAGAGAGGAAAAGAGAGAAGAGAAAAAAAAAAAGAAAAAAATAATGATGTGGCACCTGACGTGACGGTCCGGATATCTGGTTTTATAGTTGAGGGATGACCTAGCAATACCCCATATAGTTGAAGGAGCAAAATAGGACTTTATTCTTTTTTTTTTTTGAGAGGTCTTTGCTTTTCATATAGGAGTTCAGAGGCACTGACGGCCCATGGGCTCATCTGGTACCACGCCGGATTGGCCCCGTCGCGCCTATCTTTTTCTTCCTTCCCCTTTTTGTGTTTTCCAGATTTTAGAGACAGAAGAGAGAGAGAGAGAGAGAGAGCAGGCAAGATCTTTTGCCGCCGCTTCGCCATGGCGGGAGAAGAGCCGATGACGGATTACGAGAAGCAGCGGCTGTTGCGGATACGCGAGAATGAGGTCCGCCTCGAGGCCCTCGGTCTCCGCAGCCTCGCTGCGTCTCCCCTCCTCCGCAGCCCATCTCCATCGACGGCGACGAAGAGGAAGCAGAAAGGGAGGTCCGCCGACGAGGACGAGGAGTACGTACCGTCCGATGAAGGTGGCGGAGAGGACGAAGACGAAGATGAAGAGGAAGGGAGCTCGTCGGAGAGCGGGCAAGATGACGAGGTGAATGGAGGGACCAATTCGTCGTCTAGGTCTCATGCGAAGGTGCCTCATGTTAATCTCATTTCCATTTCTGCGTCGGCCCCGATTGATTGATTGATGCATCTAGAGTAGCTTAATTATTGTGCTTGTGACTTCTATATAACTGTGTTCATCAAGTAAAACCCTCACAAGCGACTAACCTACATTGTTAAATGAGCAATGGATATATGATTCATCATCATTAATGAAAGAAGCCTCTGGTATGATGTGCTGTTGAATCACAGATATTGCTTTTCATAAATATGGCAGGGTGGTGCTCTCTAAGTTACATCACATAATTGTTTTATCTCTGTATTTTCAGGGGAAGAAAAAGAAGTTATTGAACTCAAGTAGATCTTCTAAGAGTACAATTAGAAAAGCTAGTTCTTCGTCCTCTGATTTTGTGGATGATGATACATCCTTACAACAGGTAATTTGTAACAACATATGGGTCAACCAAAGCTGTCCGAATGGTAGTTACACTTGCATCCTAGCTTTACGTTTTCACTATAAATCCTACCTATTTGACAATGCTAATACACAGGCAATTGCTCTCTCCTGGCGGGATCTTCTGAAGTGTCTCTGACCACAGCTGGTGCAGAAGCTTCGAGCACTGGATTGGAAGGAAGTGAAGGCACTCCACAGAAAAAGAATAGCAAAGCATCCACTCAGCACTCTGCTAAGAAAGAGAAAATTAAAAAGCTGGTACATCCCTTTCAGTGTATACCAATTAAAGTTCACCGGTGCCATTCATGTTTTACACTCTTTTTTCATTGCTTTCAGGTTAAGAGCAGGATACAGCTGACAGAAGATGATGTGATTGCATTCTTCTTTTCATTTGATGGTATCCATATATCACACCGAAATTTCTTGCTAATTAACATTTCTTAAAAAATTAGCGACCACAAGGTTGTAAGTAGCCAATGGAGTTAGCAATAAATCATTACTTACCTAATCCCCCGCGATGTTAAACACAGATAACAGTGAACCAAATTGATCGTTTATAGTTTGTAGATTTTCTCGAAGGAAATAATAGTCCATACAGAAAAATGTTGTTAACTTAAAAATCCTATGATTTTGAACTATTTTGATGCGCTTCTAGTATATTTTTGTTATCCCATGGTTATTTCCTGGCCATAAATTTTGTTCTCAGATCCCCTGACGGCTTGAGCTTCTCTAATTTTATTAGGGTCAACATAGTAAGTCCAAACCAAATTTAAAACGGATGAATATGTATTGTTTAGAATGCTCGTCCATTATCCAATAACTTAATTGGCTACTTGCAATGTTTTTTTGGACGTGACTGTAACTGTAGTTGTATCAAGAGCAAACACATGATTGACATAATTTTCCCCTTACGCTCTTGCAGTGTGTACTCTATAGTTTAGTTTTTTATTTTTTATTTTGATATATTGCTTACGCAGACCATCTAAGTTGGTGCACTCTTTCTACAGAAGTGGGTAAAGGATACATTACACCATGGGACCTTGAGAGAATGGCTACAATAAATGATTTCATCTGGACAGATTCTGAAATATCTAATATGATCCGTTGCTTTGATAGCGACGCAGATGGAAAGGTTTGTCTTCACTTTGCACCTACATTATCAACATTTTGTTGTTTGAACCACTTTTAGAAACATTCCCCAGAGGCTGGTAACGAGCCAGAATTGGCAGGTTTTGTTTAGGGAAAGGAAGTTAATTAAAAAAACTCGACCAAGGAAAGGAAAAATACTAATCAGATTCCGTTTTTTTCAACTTCAAAGGAAATTGATTAGTATTGTACCCTGAATTGCCATGAATTACTGGATCTGTATCGGTAAATATGACTCCCTTGCACTGAGCTGTATGCTTGGTGAGCATCACATTGCCATTTGCGTACGGTGATCATAAATGTGGATCGGCTGGTTATAGAACACACAAAATTGTATCTATTATTTTAGATACTTTCCTTGTTACATTTTATGACCTGTGTCTTATTTTTGTTCCCCAGTAGAAGAAAAAAAGTCTGGTTCGTCACGACTTCAGTTACTCATCAAGTCTCTAAATGATATCAAGGCACAAAATATCACAAATACCACAAGTCTCTAATTTAACCTGTCAATTTAATCAGATATCAAGTTGGATTTATCGATGTATATACTACTGATAGTAGGGGAATGCTTATTAAATTCTCAAATGTTTTCACTGTTTTCTTGCATCTTAATTCTTCTTCACCATAGATTTTAGTTGGATTTCTGTACCATGTTTGCTCCTAGTCCTTACACCTTTGTGCCTCCACAGATAAACCTTGAGGATTTCCGCAACATTATATCTCGATGCAACATGTTGCAAGAGCATGAGAAGTGAAGATGGGTCACAATTGCGGTTTGAAGATGCTAGTAGCCTAGTACCCTATTAGTGTTCTTCCAAAAAAAAAAAACATTCTGTATCCTAACCAGAGATACCGCATGAAGTGCAATGCAGGTAGTAGAAGACATGTGTCAGGCTAAGCATTGATAAATCGTTGTAGCCGGTGAACTGAGCTTCTGTAGTTTATGATTGCTATTTCACCTTTGTTATATTTGGTATTTGGTGCTAAGCGGCTGCAGTTACTCATCTAATGTTCATCACGACTTCAGTTCACCAAATGGTCTGTCATAAACTGTAAGTACGGTGTAGGTAAAAAATGTACCGCTGTATAACTCTATACGTTAACGAAAATGAATATGCAATGCGTTCCAGGACATTTTGCTTAGCACATGTTACATCCGCCAGACTGTTAGCATGATACATAGGAGGATCATAAAAGCAAAATTAACTGCGACTAACCATTTGATGCTGTCAGGACTTGTAAGGCATTGTCATAACTTTCTTACTTCAAAATGAAGTAAAAACATTGTCCCGACATAATAATTAAAAAACAGAACTGGAACTGGAAGTGTGGAACTGAAACAGCGCTCATTTGCTGTCAACAACGAATCAGCGTTCAAATAGACGGAAGACCTCCTCAACAGGTGACGGAATCTTTGAGCCCCCTCGGACAAAGCAGAATGCGACCATGCGCTTTATCATAATCCAATAAGGTAATTTTATGATATTGGTGAAATATATTATTCATCACATCATATCCAGTATTAGAGTAAAACAGACTAACAAGATGCAACCACACAAGCCCATCGTTTCTCTTCAGCTCGAAAAGTTTAACATTAACAAAATATATCATAGTTAACAAACTACATACACCTTCAGACTTCAATTGTTGAGGTTAGGACAGTGTTTGTAGTTCATCTTTGAACTATGATCCTGGCCTAGCATCAAGAAATAAAATACGGAGGGGTACATGGAATCATTTCTCCAGTCTGACCCAAAACATATCATTAATTACTCAGTTTCATAGTTGGACAAGCTAAAATTAGAACTACACACGGATTAAGGAGTCAGGTTTATTGCCTGGGTGTGGTAGCCATCCATTTGAAGCACACAGTAACCAAAGACAGCAGACACTGATGATTATGCTATGGAGTAGCAGAACAGGAGAAAGGCGAAGTGTGAACAAATGCATCATGTCACATCCAATGTTTGAGGAAAACTGCCTAACAAGATGCAGTCACACAAGCCCCATCTATCTCTTTAGGATAAATCCTAGAAGAATTCCCAGGAGAGCAACGGCAACCACAACCACAAATGAGAAACCAGCACCATTCTCTTTGCTGACTTCCCTCCTTGCAAGGTCCTGTCAAGATCCAGTAGAGATTTCATCAAATTACAACTATAACATATGTGTGTCACTGTGTGTACCAAATGATACAGTGCTGAGTATATAGCACTTGCACCTTTGTCGAATACGACAGATTATAGACCAAAATAATTGTTTCCAGCTAAATGAGTAAAATACATAAGATTGCATGTAAGCTGTAAAACAAAGATGCCAAGGAAAAAGGAACACACATGTCTGCATTAAAAGTATGGTGTCTAAATTCAAACTCCTCAGATGTAAGGAACTATCAAAGGCTAGTAACAAAGAAATACACAGATAATAAGCAACCTCAACTAAAGAAAAATTCCAGTACATTCAAACTCCGTAATATGTCCCTCGCAAAAAAAAAAATGTAATATGCATCGAATCACAAAGTAAATCCACTAACCAGCTCCTCTCGCAGCTTAACATTCTGCTGAAGGGCAGAGGATCTCTCCATCATCAACTTTGAAATTAAAGCATCCGTCTACAGAAAGAAAAATAGGAATGAGATGCCAATATGAGGCAAGCATCACCCTGTTCACAAAATGTAACTAAAATATTGAACAGTGCTAAATGTTGTACAGGACCAGATTAATTATTTGTGAGAATAAGTGAATCGGGCAAAAGGAATATAAGTGTACTACCATATTAGGGTATTTCTCTCTCTCTCTTTTTGTCCCTAGTGTGGATTTGCACGTATAACTAAAATAAAAGGTATAATAGGTCACTTTGGTTGGTTAATGCATCATTTTGTGAGACCTAAATCAAGAACAGCAATGACAAAGGAAACAAGTCAACAATGATAGAGATAGTACAAATCAATAGACTATAACATTTCCTGAGATAAATTAAATGTATAAATATATAAGACTAATTGTAACCTAACCAACCCTGTCCAACGTTGTTGCATAGTCCTATCTCATGCCAGTAAGACACACAAACTATTACTTAAGGCTTTGAGATCCAATTAGATATACTTACTGCCATTTTCTAATTTTTGGTATTAATGGTCAAGAGTGTCAAACATATAGTAGAGTGCTTCTTCACACTAAATTTTGCTTTACAGGAAGCTCACCTCAGATGACAAGTCTTCTTGGTCCTTATCAGATTTCACAGCCTGTAGAAAAAAAAATTCAAGTCACAATGGGAGAAAAGGATCAGCAATTGACCAAGTGCAAGCGAATGTTAAGATACTAACAGAGAAGGATGGTGGCTCATCAGATTCCCTTGTTGCCTGCATTTAAAGAAAGTCAATCAATCATAAGCAAACCAGTTAAGGACAATGAGATAAGCATGAATAGTCATGTGTATCTCACCTCTTGATAATTCAAGGTGCTCCCTTCAGAGAATGAAGTTCGAGGTGATGAACCTTCTGAAGATCCCTCACGCACTGGGGACGGAGGTTTGGGTGGTGGGACATAGACAACCCTCAACTTCACCTCATCCACCACATTTCCTGATTCTTTAGTAAACTGCACAAGGCTCAACCGAAAGCACCGTGTAAATACATATCTATGGAAGGTCCACAAACCAAGAGATATCAGACGAACTACCATCTCTCCAGTGATGCCCCTGGATACTGTGCCCAGATCCGCAATGACACTCTGCACGAGAAACTTGTCCTTGCACTGCAAATCTGGCGGGGCCTCTCGTTGCGCTTGCATCATCACTACGAAATAGCAAAGACCGTCAAATATTCCCCCTCAAAATAACAATTCTTACCAAAATGAATTTGGCAAGAAGAGGAAGGTGATGAGGATTGTCAATACCAATGACATCACTGGTGGACCGTGGTGGCACCACGCCGCTGTTGGGTCGGACACAGTACTTCTTAGGGCTAGTCGTCTTAACCTATGAAATCGCAGCATTTCACCAAATTACACACTATCATGGAGTTGATGAATTTCATGACATTGAGAAAGCGAAATAGCATGGCAACTACTCGTGGAGTAGTGAGTATCAAATGGCTTCGGAATGTGGGGTATATACCTTAAACGCGATGTGGTGATCCGTTCTGTTCGTCAGCTGCATAGAGCACGAGATCTGCTTCTTTGTCTCGACTGCAAAAAAAATTTAAAAAAAAAAACAAAACAGAGAGGGGCCAAAATTCAGCAACATAACAAAGCCAAATTCCTTTCGCATTAAAAAGAACATGCTGGGGAATCTGCGACCAGCATCACCCACAAACTTCGCTCCAGAAAACAAGGAGCATGTGCAGAAAACATTTAATTAACCACAGCATGAGGGAATTTTCAGCGGAGGAACCGTACAGGGGAACTGGAGCTCGAGGGGCTCGATCACGAGCGACTCCTTGGAGTCAGACCCCATCTGCCGCCGCCGCTCGAATTCGCTGGGAAGCCCGCGCGCTCGTGCGTGGTACAGGCCCGATCCGGCCGGGTAGTTAGGGTTTGGAGAGCGAGGTGGCTGCGCTCGCCTTGGAAAAAGACCAGAGTGGAGTCTGGAGTGGAGTGAAGCGGAGGAGCCGGAGCGGATGGGTGTAATGGCCGAATGGAACGGCAGGCGAAGGTTGGTGGGACTGGGTTGTGGGGAGGGGCAGGCGCAACGCTCCGCTGGAAAAGAGCACGAGTTGGGCTAAAATACCGCGAGCCCTTTATCGTCGTGGCTCGTGGTGGTAGCCTTTCTCTGGAAAAACGGCGAAGGCTTGGAAAAGCGTCGAGTCAATATAGCAAAAGGCTTGGATTTGGAATTCATAATTCTTTTCACTCGCATTTTATTGAACGAAACTAGCAGTCATGCGTTCATGAGCCTCGTGTTTTGAATTTTATTTGACCCTTCTCTTTGTCCTGCCTGTTTGAATTTGGCTGTTCGAGCGTACAGTTCACTATTGAGGCGTTGAACTATACTTATGAAAATTGTACACTACTAATATGGTGCAACAGATGGAGTACTCTGTCTCTCGACGATGGAGAGACCTGCTCTCTAAAATTTTGGTAGTTGCAAGTTACACGCCTTTGAGCTGTTAGGCAAGGCGTCAAATCTCAGCATAAAATTCTCCAAGATACTATACAACAGGTCGAGTGTCATGATTGCCCTGTGATATGGTGTTACATCCGTATCGACAACGTTTACACAGAGAAACGTGGCTGTCGTACACGATGAGCTTAAACTAAAGAGAATGAAAAACATTACGTAGAGAAAAGGATGACCACCGAAGTCATGTAAGGATAGTGTTATATGCAATGAACATATTACTTACAAACTCATGTTTCAAGGTTTCGCGTCATGTTCAGTGACCTGGTAATTTTTTTCCTGTACTACAACAATTACAGAACTAAGTATATATACCAGCCTGTATATATCACATTATCACCTCAAGGCAAGGCGACTGACAGACGATTGCTCAGGCCTCGCAGGTATTCAAAGATGTTCTGACCTCTCTTTCCCCAGCAATCCAGCATGTCTTCCAACAGTTACAAATGAAATCACCATCAACATGAAGAGCATTGTTGAGGCTGATAGCAGCATGACCAAAAAAGACACTTGAGATGTTCTTGCCTTGTTCACTGGTTCGCATCATCATTTACTCTATACCTTGAATTCCTAGCAAAGCTGAGTCCAGCGAACCAAGCAACGCGCATCAATTGAATTCCAAGGACGAGTACCCACCAAGATACTAAGCCACGAAGACTTTGCACCATCCAACCAGGCGCGCTGATCTCGTCAGCCAACTGAAGGCTCCTCATCAGTTGCAGTACTCGGTAGCCCTCATAAACCACAGGAGCCACCAACCATACTGGTGATTTCCAGCGCCATGTAAGCATCTCAGTCAACATCTGTGCTGATATTAGTATCAGATATGGCACAAGCAGGACTGCAAATGGAAGGAACTGTAATTGTGGCTGCAGAATGCCCCTATGAGATGCAAAGAACAGGGCCAAAGGAGCAACCAAGCCAAGTGTGCTAGCAGCCATATTCCACATCCTGTAAGAGATTGGGACCTGGCTTTTCAGGTCGAACATGTTCTTCTCTGGACGGCCAAAGGCATCTGCCATAAGGAAAAACAGAATTGCTCCCATGTTAAAAATGCAGTCAAGTCCGATTAGAGATAGAAGTCCAGCGATGTTAGGACCAAGAAATACGGACGACAGTGGCAGCCACAGAGTTGGAACTATGCCTGTAACCAACAGAACAGAAGGCCCTAACAACCACATTGGAAATTTGAACACCGTTCTCAGCACAGAGGGATCTTTTTTCACCTCCACAACATCCTGACCACTTTGGAAGATGGGAATCTCTGGTGCTTCTTCTGTATCAATAGATTCAACAATATGTCTTCCCGCTATAATGCTGGTACCATCCTCTGCAGAAGCATATGGAAGAGAGGCCTCCCAAGACAAACTTTTGGTGCATCGCAACACAAGATTTTCAAAATGACCAGATTGCAAGAGGTTTCGTTGAAGAGACCTTGGCATGCTATTCTGTCTGCAGTCATGGCCCCTTCTTGTAACAAATGTCTTGCTTAATTTTATTTGTGAACAAAGCAAAGAGGCCATGGTATCGGACATCAGCTTTGTGTCTCAAGGGCTGCAGAGTAGTGAAACAAATAAGCATCTTTGGCGCCCAGTATGGCTAGATCAGAATGAGTTATTTAACAGTAAGGAAACTCCAGGAATGGTTTATAAGAAATAAAAAGCTAACAGTGGTAACGTAATTGAGTTTGATTCCAGGTTAAGAACAGTAAACGCTACCCTAGTATTTGATAGCATTTCAATCCAATTCAAACATCTGTTGGCTGGAAAGTGGAAACCACCTTATAAAGACACAAGAGTGGTAGCGTCAAATATGCAAAGTGCCCAACTATGGCTCAGGTTATAGCATGCAACATATTAATGGAAAAGATAGGTGATGCTCCAAATTGTTATTTGCATGGAACAGCAAAAATTTTAGCACCACACAGGATCCATCAAATGTTCAAGGACTGATAGCAGAAAAAATCATTTACCTAAGAGTAATAAATGACGTAGTTGATTAAAGCACTAGGGCTTGTTACGAAGTCTTGTAATTTTTACCCAGGCAATTATGTTCTTATAAACCTGTAATTTCTTGTACCCTCTCCCATGTAACTTATTTGGGTCACTAGAAAGGATCATACATGATATTTTCTTCATTGTATCAAAATAAGCATATGCGTTGCATAATCATAGATACTTCAAAATTTGCGACCATCAAAACATCAAATTCAGAATTACAAAGAAACATTATCGTCCAATTCAGAGTGATCCTACTGGAAGTAATCTATTCAAATCCAAAGCATACGTCAGACTGGCAGTAGCAAGTAATTTATCGTATGGATGAATCAGAGAAATTTTGATCACAAAACGAAGAATCCATATCCATGGATGCAACCAAGCTTCGGATAGTAAAAGGGGTCAGGGCTTCCTTTACCAGCGAAGCAAAGGGATGAAGCGTCGCTGCTGGCCGCGGATGCGCCAGCCGTAGCCGCTGACGCAGCCGTAGATCTGCTCGCCTCGGCCGACGAGCTCGCAGTAGACGTGCTCGAATGGAGTACCAGCCGCCGAAATCGCCGTCGATCTCACCGTGGAGGTGACAGGAGCGGCGGCGCCGCTGCGTGCTGGCACTTCCCCAGTCGTCGTGAGGATGGTAGAGACGGCTCGCGCAGAGAGCGGCCTGAGCAGATCAAGCTAGGAAGACGATGCGAAGAAAAGCGGAGACGAAGAAACACAATAGCCAATGAACAACGTGGGCCGTATAAGCTATGCAGTAAATCACATGGGCCAAACCCAAGAAGCCCATACGAGATACACACTCATTTCCCGTCACTGCAGTGACAAAGTTTTTATATATAAAAGGATAAAGTCCATTTTAGTCCCACCAAGTATGACCAAAGTCCGGATAATCTCCTAAACTATTATTTGATTTGTTTTGCCCCCATAATTTGATAAAAGAGTTCATTTTACATCTTTTATAGGTATTTTAATTCCAATTTTCTTATGTGAACTGAAATTAAGCAGAGATTTCTCACACAATCTCACACCTAGATTAGACGTGTGACAAAGTAGTGAACGGGTCATATAACACATGGATGCATAGAGTTTTTTTCATTTTGTGTGTGTGCAACCCACTTTTTCGCTCACTCACACAACAACATGAGGAGAGATACAAGCTGAGCTATAGTTATAGGATGTTAATGGTGGGCGAGACCGATGACATTGCAATGATCAATATTCAACGAGAGTAGTGCGGATGCATCAGCGAACGCGAGCTCTTAGTGGCCGAGCATCTTGAAAACACCTAGGGAAGGGAAAAGGTGAGAGGGCATACTCTATTATCGAGTCATAGATGATGTTATATGTCACGTTGATTACCTTGTCATATCCGACAACACATGTGTGAGTTGAGACCATAATTTCAGCTTAATCCCGCTCTTCATCAGTAAATTGGAACTAAAATACCAACAAAAGGTATAAAATGAACTCTTTTATTGAATTGTGGGGGTAAAACAAACCAAACAATAGTTCTTTTATTGAATTGTAAGGGTAAAACAAACAAAACTATAGTTCAGGGGTTATCTAGACTTTGATCATATTTAGAGGGTATAAAGTGGACTTTATCCTATGTAAAAAACACAAAATAAATCGAGCTTTAACACATTTCGACTCTTCCATGGTCTACATGATTCCGGTACCTCAGCTCAAATTGCATAGAGTACTTTGCCATCCGCCAGCCATTCTAGATCACAGAAGTACATCAATCACTTGGAGACCGGAAATCCTTAGTCCAATCAAAAATCCAGCTGGTGATGAGAATAAAGCAAGGTGCAAACCGAGACACCAAACAAGGAGACAAAGGTGAGCGGTGCCCCCTCAATGATGCAGGCTCAATCCTCATCGCCGCCATAAACTTACATCTGGAGCAGAGAACTGACGCATCTCCACCAAGCACCCACCAACACGTACGGCCATTATCCCAGGTGCACTGTTTCCAGTTTTCTTACTCCACCAGCCTCCCTCCTTCCACGCGCTCACCATGAGCACGACCACCGGCGACACGCTGGACAAGCTGGTGGTGTTCCTGGCGAAGCGCGACGGCATCGACAAGCTGGTCAAGACGTTCCAGTACGTGTCCAAGCTGGCGCACTGGGGCGCCGAGTCATCCAGCCCGGAGTTCGCCAGGCGCGCCAAGACCTGGGAGACGGCGTCCGGGCTCAGCCGCAAGGCGTTCCGGTCGGGTCGCTTCCTGACCGGGTTCAACGCGCTGCGCCGCGCGCCGCCGGGGCACGAGTTCCGGGCGCTGGCGCTGCTGGCCAACGCCGGCGAGATGGTCTACTTCTTCTTCGACCACTTCACGTGGCTGTCCCGCGCGGGCGTCCTCGACCCGTGGATCGCGCGCCGGTCCAGCTACCTCTCCGCCTTCGGCGAGTGCGTCGGCTACGTGTTCTTCATCCTCATGGAGCTCATCATGATCAGGAGGGGGATTCGGCGGGAGCGGAGGCTGCTGAGGGAAGGCGGGAAGGAGAGCGAGAAGGAGGTGCGGAGGATCCGGATGGACAGGGTGATGCGGCTCATGGCGACGGCGGCCAACGCCGCTGACCTGGTCATCGCCATCGCGGAGGTGGAGCCCAACCCGTTCTGCAACCACACCGTCACGCTGGGGATCAGCGGGCTCGTGTCCGCGTGGGCCGGATGGTACAGACTCTGGCCGTCGTGAGATGGGCCGATCCTGGCCGGCCTGTTGTACGCGTATTTCCTTCTTAGTTTTGTTTTTTTTTTCTGGATCATGGTTTTGCTGGCATTTGCATCCTCTATTTTCATATTTTGCAGAAATGGACTCGTGGACAGAACCATGGTCCACATCTGAATGAGTAGTAAAAAGAAATGTATTTGGGCCCGAATATGTTACCGTGTTTAGCTGAACTTATTGTGCTCTGTGTTATTTCAATTTTCAACCTAAAGTTCATGTTAGAATAGCAACGAACAATACCGGTGGAGAAAGTGGCCACAGCTCCCGACAAAAATAATCGACCACACACATCATTCTGCAGTATTAATCACCATCCATTAGTCAGTCACTGACGTGTGGACTTTATCATTTCTTACTATAGAGGATCTAGATCGAAAAGGCATGCCTCGATACAAGTTTGTGTATTCTTTAGTAATAGAACACTATCAACTTTATTGAATTTGTGCGTCAATTGTATCGACGCATATGCAGTTGTTCATGCCATATTTTTCGTTTGGGCACGTAAAAACGGGCAGCAGCATACATGATTGGCGTTTGTGCAGCGACCGTGGCCGATACTCATCCTTGAGCAGTGAACCATGCACAGGCCTTCGCTGCATCCTGGCATGAAGGTGCATAGAGACTTCTGCGCTCCTACGTCTACACGGAACCTCAATGGTTAATTCACCACGTATTTTCCAAAATATATTACTTTATGAAATAATATTCCGAGAATAATAATAATTTTTGTGATTTTGTTTATAGCAAAATGAGAATTATAGTTACCGCCGGAAGCATGCGAAGATGTGAAAACAACACTCATGACCATGAGAGCTGCCAAGAACATACCAACCTTATTACTGGTCTTCTGAAGAAGCAACATGGTAGTAGATTCAGATGGGAGCTTCCTAGTTAGCTAGAACTTGACAGTTTTATAAAAGAGTGATACTCACATGGGCATATATATATATAGATCTTCAAAGCAAAAATTGGAGTATCTATGCTACCCACATATATAGCCATGTATTATTAACTGCTATATATCAACGCCTGAAGAATAGTTAAGGATAACCCAAATATTTTAGAATAGATGTAATACTACTATGATATCATATCAGCAATTATTAAATGCTATGATATGACATTCATTTCATCCATGCTTATCACATCACTATATCCTTTGAATTAATTGTTCATAGAGAAGACATTGTCGAGCAATAGTTTCGTAAAAAGAAAGTAAAGTTGTCCTTGTGGGTTACAAATACTTGCTAGCCTTTTAATATTTTGTTATTGCACCTCTTTTCCCTGTGTGCATATCTGCAACTTCTTTTCGACATTCCTCATTGGTTGAATTTCCTACACATGGGTTGACCCATCAAAATTCCTTACTCTTAGGTCAGACCATCAACAGTAGTATAATACTACATCCGTTTTAAAATATAAGTATTTATTGACTTTCATAATTACGTTAACTTTTCCCCGCCACTTAACCAAATATGTCCCCTACGATGTTATGTTGATTGTGGAGGAATTTTCTTTCATATTTGACCGTCTGTCTTATTTAAAAAGATATATAAATATTGATTATTTTTATTATTGATTCATTTGTAGATATATTTGAAACATAATATATGTATATTTTTATAAAATTTTTGAATAAAACAAGTGGTCCAACGCAATTCTGAAAAGTTAACAAATACTTACAGTTTGGAACGGAGAGACTATACTACTAGGTGGCTCATTGTGATCTGGGAAGACTGACAATGGGCGTGCGGATTTGTAATATGTAAGGTGGTTTTAGGTCGCACTACAATTAGCCATGTCTCGATCTTGTTGAAATTGGTGCAAGTAAAACAGATGGATGTGCCTCTACGACATGTCACAATATCATTAGCGTTGGTGGGAGGCCAAGCGGAAGCTGTTGAAACTTTAAGTGTACTTTTTCCTCTAAAGCCCTAACTTAATTCATGTTATTTAGAATTAATTATACAAAATGAGATCTAATAAAATATTTTTATTTATATTTTAGAAATAAAAAGTTCAATATTTTATATGTATAGTTTTAACATTATATATATATGTACTATGTCAACATTTTTGAAAGGTGTTGTTTAAAATGTTGACATGCATACTAAATGTTGATATTATTATTTTAAAATATTAAACTTCGCTAGTTGGTCAAGTTGGGTTAGAATGCTTAAATTTCAGTAGGACACAATATGTATAGGAGGTCCCAATAGATTCACTATTTTAGGCCACCTTACAATTATAGCTATAAATAGATCACTTTAAATTGGTGTTATTTTTTCATACTTCTGAACCCTAAAATTCAAACAGCTTAAATTTGAATATTAGAGTGTTCAACGTTAGAATAACTCCAAGAGATTAGTTACAAAAATATTCTAAAATTCTTGTTTTATCTACTCTTTAAAATAAAACATCCACAAAAAAACTTCCCTAATTCAATAGTCTATAAAATTGACAACAAGATTAGCTAGAAACACTAGCTCTCGAAAAGTAGCAAGCAAAAATTCCGGAATGAAGAGTAATATTTGACTTTATTATTATTTTTAATATTCTCTTGGAGTTTCTATTGCAGTTCATTTTGTAACCAGTTAATACTCTTGGGAGTGTTGTTCTCGAGGAGAAAATTAATCTTGGGACTTGGGAGCGTAGGGCATATCCACAACGCGTGTCCCTGGAAACTAATTTTTGTAGAAGTGCAAAACAGTAGAATAGTTTGCTACATATGCTAAATGTTCTTGTGTTGCGATTGGTTGAAAAAACAAGAGCTAACTGCATACTCCAAAGCTTGTTTTTTTTTCTTCTCTTGGTCACAGTGTCCAACTCAAATGCGCGTAATAAAAGGAGATTTGAGAGAGAGTATATGTGTTTAGCTGAATGTATATTATGGTTTGTGTTATTTGAACCTAAAATTCATTTCAGAATATAGGCACATCATTTTGTAATATTGGTGGAGAAAGTGGCCACACATAATTCCGCAATATTAATGATCACCCATTCATTAGTAGTCCTTGTCTGTCGCGTCCAAAAGGCATGTATACCTCAACAAGTTTGTGTATTCTTAATTAATAACAATATAAATTTATTGAAACTAAGCATCAATTGGATCGATGCATACTCATATTGCATTATTTTTATTTGGACACTTCAGAAACGACAGCAACATATATCAGGAGCAGTTTGTTTGCAGGTGCCGCCTTCGTATTTGAAGATTGTGCAGTAACCCATGCACATGCTTATGTTGCATCCTGGCAGGCGGGCGCATATATACTTCTCGGCGCCTATGTCTATATGAAATCTGTGGTTAATTCTCCGTGTCTCTTCCAAAATACATTGTTTATAAATAATAATAGGAGAACAATAGTTTATGCAATTTTTTTGGTAACAAATTAAAATGAGAATTATAGTTACCTCGAGCAGCATTAGAAGATGTGATAACAGTAGCCATGAACATGAGAGCTGCCAAGAACACGACAAGCTTGTGAAGAAGCGCCATGGTAGATTCTGATAGAAGAAGCTTCCTAGTTTGCTAGAACACGCAATTTATATTTTGAAGGCAAATCATCATAGGTGTATATATATAGAGAGATAGATCCACAAAACCAAAAATTGGAGCATTATTATTAACTGCTACCAACGCCTAAAGAATATATTAAGGATAGCCAAAAGCACATATACCTTGGAATGGTATGATATTAGCACCCTCATTTCCTTATTTTCTGAGAGAATTCCTTACTTTCCTCTTTAGTCCTTTCAGATTTGAGGTTCCTTATTCGGATCAAAATCTATTTTTCATTCTTGCAAAAAAAAAATCTATTTTTCATTCTTGCAAAAAAAAATCTATTTTTCATTACCTATTTAGCCCTATATGGATCCATCATGCTACAGGAAGACTGATGAGTAGGGACATTCAGATTTTTCAATATCTAGGCTGCACTACAAGTAGCCATGTGTTGCTCACTTTGAGATTGGTGCAACTGAAATGGGATGGAAGTGAGACGACCACATGTCACATTATTGGCACATGAAGTACTCCTTTCGTCCAAAAATGTAAGGATTTGTTGACTACTTTTAACTGTTGTGTTTAACTATTTGTTTTATTCAAAATATTTATAAAAATACAAAAGTTAATAATGAGTAGTTAAAATATATCCGATGATAAAATAAATTGTAAACAAATAAATAATATTTTAACAAAAAATTTGAATAAGACGAGTGGTCAAAATCGATACTCGAAAGTCAATAAAAGCTTACATTTATAGACAGAGGGAGTAGGTGGCTAGATGGGATATAAATAATAATAATCGATATTAAACTCGTAAACGTATTTTCTCACAAACCAAAATTTCATTTTAACTTCAAATTCAATTGTAATTAATTATACAAATCAAGCTAATATGGAGATTTTTAATTTTTCATAAATAAAAAATAATATTTTAGATTTATTGGTTCAACGACCATTTAGATGCATTGCCTTAATATTTATTAATGAAAATATTGAACGTGTTGTTTTGAAATATTGAAATGTGGTTACCTAAATGTTGAATTGTTATTTCAAAATATATATTGATGTTATTATACAATATAACTCGACACTCCAACACACGCATATTCACCCCTATGCACGCATGCACGCAAACACTACTTCCACGAGCATCTTTAAAGACTGACCTAGCAAATACTCAACATTGACGAAGTCACCATTGGTGCTTGGCTGCCCATGGGAACTTCGCTTATCACCTGAAAGCATAAATACCATTAAATCCTAGAAAATTCACTCCTAATGAGAAATCGAACCCATGACCTAAGGTGCTACCGAGACTCTTGTAACCGTTTAATTACAAGCTCATTCGCATGCTATTGGGTCGTTGGGCCGAGTTGCTTATAGTTGGTGGGCTATTAAGCTATAGTGGGACACCCTGTAGTGAGTGTTAGAATATATGGATATATAGGCCCATATATCTTAATAATTCTCATTAAATCTCAAAAGGTCCATTAGTGGAGAAAAGACCCATGATCTATTTGCTAATGGAGATAGATGTAAGGGGTTGTTCCCCTTATATATATCTAAGGACCCTTTGCCATAAGTACACAGAAAATAGATTGATACTTGGAGGAGACCAAATATTGGAATATCTCTCAAGTTATTCTATTCAAGCTAGTGTTTTGCCTTGTACTATTGTTGCGTCGCCAAGACTACTCCATTTTGATCGGTGCCGTGCACCAGTGAACAGGTAAATAGGTCTTCGAACCGTCATCCCGTGCGATCCTGTACCGGGAGAGGGTGAATTAGATTTTTGGAAGCGCTCTGCGTGATCGCTCGATCACTTCCATGTCTTTGTCAAGCTCGCCGCCACAACTCGTCTTCTCTTCGTCGCGCAGGTGATTCAAGTCGTCGTCAGGAAAGTGAAGGTGCTTAACGTCATCATGGCCTCCTCTACCCGATTATCATCAAGAACGAAAGATACAGATCTGTTGTTTGTACTATGTCTTCCATACTAATGGATAGTATGGTAAGTGTTTTCATCTTCTCTGTCATGTTAAGCTTGTCTAGATCTTGCGTAGACTTGTCTAATTTATTCAGTAATCTGTTCATCATGTTCATGATTTATTTGTGGATTAAATTAAAACTAAAAATACTTATATAGGTCCCGAGGTCCCGATAGATTTACTATTGTAGACCGATTACAATTAGTAGACCATTTTAAGTTTGGCGTAGTGAAAACGGGATTGTATCTGTTCTTCGTACTTCTCCCGAAATTGAGCAGCTTAAAGTTGAAATTTGATTACGCACCTTCACACAGTTCATGCTACAGGGGTTTTGAATTCCTATAGAGTTTCATATGACAACAAATTTTAATCCTACATTTTCCTTATTCTACATTTTAAGAGTCATGCGTTTCAAAGGAGCCCACTAATTGCGACTTTGGGAGCGTTCTTACAAGGAGACCTAGGGAGCGGGCAGGGGCAGCATATCCACGTCGCGAGCCGAATGTTCCCGACCGGTCATCAGCAATTTACATACTGTTGTCAGGCTATGCAATAATCCAGGCACATTGGTGAATAGAGATGCAGTGTAAATGAAGGCCAAGCTGTAAAGTGTTGCTCATAGTAATAGACCAGCATTTATACGTGACTAGTAGTAACTAGGAAATCCTTACGCGCTACGCTGCGTTGAAGAAGAAACAATATTTGCTAATGCATTTTTAGCACAGAAACAGGTGAGGTACGGTGGCCCAAGATGGAAGCGGCAAGCTGCCCTTGCGAGAAGCTCAGCCTACGAACAAAGAAGGAATGAGGCAGCAGCCTCATAATAAGAATTGGCCCAGCGGATGGTTGTGAATGGGCCGGTTTGTCGTGGCGCAAGCGAAGCCCAGAGCAATGTGAAGCCCCGCAACCGATGACAGGATCGTTGGCAGAGCGCCACGCCGTAAAAATAGGACGTGTCGCACCGAAAAATTGGCTACGGCGGCCGAATTAACCTGAGAGCTGCTAGGCATTCCTGCGTCTACTTTAGACTATAGCCATCAAGAGGCAGATGAAAAGAGGTACTAGACTCAGCGCGCTACCAGGACAGTTCAATCAAACAACCTGGTTATATCTTTGTAAAACATATCTTAGTTGTGCAACCTAAGTTCATGGCACGAACAAAATGTTAGAGATCAAATATGGTTTCATAATTTGTGTGCTTTTCGCCAGAAACGGTAACGAAGTAGTATGTGTCTCTGCAGATGGATTGGACCAATATCAATGTTGCCCTTGTATTGCTGGTGGGTTCAGTGCGAAGGTGAAGTTGCTGGGTGTTCCGGAGGGGGGTATACTTGCCAAAAGCACTGCACAACATCAGTCGAATGTAGAGTAATACTAAAGCCAGCAGTACCGTCCCGGAACACGTTTCAGTTGTATTCTGTCCTGGAACAGTTTCGGTTAAGGCCTTGTTCGGTTGCACCGGATTAGGCCCGGAAGAGCTCCAATCCGGCCGGAACAATGTGGCCCAGAATGTATCTCCCTCTCTCAAAAAATGTTCGTTCGGTTTTGGATCACCCGGAATAAAGTTTGGCCTGTTTCGAAAATTCGCTTGTCGCGAGGCCCGGAATCGAACTCCACCTGGTGAGCTCCGGAATTTTTCTCTCCGTGCGACTCGCTCCCTCCCACCGTCTCGACTCGCGAACCCTAGCGTCCTCTCCCTCCCGTCGGACAGCGGCGGCTCTCTTCTCCCTCCCGTGGCGGCGCGGACTAGGGCGGTGAGACGCACATGGCGCGGGCCAAGGCGGCGGCGGGGCGTGGGTCAAGGCGGCGGGAGGGCGCGGGGTGTCTGCTCGACGCAGCAACGGCATGACGACGGCTCCGCACCACGGCGCGGCGGCTCAACACGGCGACGTCGACGACAACCTCTCCCCCTCTTCCCTCCACTGCCGCTTTCTCGCCTGTAAGCCATCGCCCCTTCTTCTCCTATCCCTTCCTTCCGATCTTGGTGGTAGTTGTCGCTAGATCCGTGTAGGATTCTTTTGTTCATGATTCTTTGCTTAGTGGCTGTAATGATGGGACATATTTGCGAGCCTTGATTGATTTGATAGGAGATGTTTATAGTGATATTGCAAGTTTCTGATGTTAGGTTTGACAGTGTTTTTAGCCTGAGTACACTTGGCCGGCCTTCTGACTGCATGTTATCTATCAAGTGTTTAGGTGAACAACAACAAAGCTTTGGTCCTGGTCGATGATGCAGTAGGTCATTGGTTCACCTATTTAGTTAGGCACATATACTAACTATATCAGATTTTAATTTGGTCAGACCTTCTAGTTGTAGGATTTCTTTTGACCCTGCAGCCATCACTCTTTTCCAGTTGCTTGGTGTAACATTATTTTGAAGAATCTCTTTTGCATATATTTACACCGGTCCATTACAAAGAGTTTCATTTTTTTACATCCCTGATACACCTTATAATTTTTCTCTACATGGATTTGTTGGTGATTCAACCAAAGCCACTATTAAAACATAACAAAGATTAATGAAAAGGATGCGCAGTTCAGTACAATTGTCTGTTCTTCTTAAGGTGGTACCAGGATTTATTTGTTCGTTTAATCATGTACTCTTCTTGAGCAAAGGAGTGACGATGGGATTTGTTTAATCATGTAGCAATGTAGATTAATTCAGTTGGTCCTATTTTTGTTGCAGTCTATGGTCTACTGTTAGATGCTTTGTGCACCGTTTGTCAAGTAACATTAGATTCCTAGTCAAAGGAGTTTGGAGCTACAGTTATTATCTTCCTTTTCTTACCTTCAAATTTAACATACGATTTTGCATGCACTGGACAGGCAAATATGACTGGTGTAGGCTCTGTATTATTTAGTTTCACCTGGTTTATGTTGTCAAGAAAGCTTGATTCATTAGCTAGGGAATGCCATTCTGCATTGTTACAAGTCACAATTCTATATGCTCAGCACATCTCTGCAAGTTTTTTATATTTGAACATTTGATTCTTTCAGGACCCAAGGAATTTATTGATGTGTTCTACAGTCTTCAAAACTGGAGGGTGAGATGGCTTTAACCTAAGTTCCCTCAAGTGCCTTTATGTTATTTCGTTCATTTTAAATAAGGGGATCAAATCAGCTATGCCACTGAAGTAATGCTTGACATTTATATTGTGCAGTTGATATTTGAGAGGTTTGACCGTGATCGGATTGGTAAGATTGATGCATCAGATGGTGTATGGAGTGAGAGGACAACCTTGATGTTTTGCTTCCTTAAATTTCTGTCAAACTTTGTAAATTATGTACTTGAGCTGGTGATTGCACTATATTGAGTTTGAACTTTTGTCAAGAGAGTCTAATTTATGTAAACTATTGCTAGTTTCTGCTTCCAATTTGGCGATTGTATTCTGGCCGGAACAATTCTATTCATGTCGAACACATCTTTTTGTTGACAAGAAAACCAACCGGAATTAAAACAAGCGATTAGCATAATCCCTCGGATGGAGTGAATCAGCCGGATTCACTCTATCCGGCCCCTAAATCATTTTGGGCCCTAAATCATTTTGGGTCCAGATTTATTCCCCAGCAACCGAACAAGGCCTAAAAATTCTAGATGGCTTGCCACTTTCGCTGTGCAACCAGCCAACACAAGCGATGTTCTATCCTGACTCACTGTCAGCAGAAATGGAGCTGCCAAAACAACGGTCCAGTTTCAAATTTGAACGAGTGGCACGCACACTCGCGGGTTAGTGCCGATGCTATACAGTCACTTGCTGCTGGTGGTTGGCACTTGCGCTTGCCTTGGCTAAACCTGACTTACATGAAGTCATTATCGCTAATGACGGACTTGGATCCACCATTTGTCCTGGGCTCCTGGCCGCATCATCAGACTCCAGACGTTTCTGACGCACATGGACCACGCCCCCATTTACAACATGGGAAAACATTGAACCCTTGCGCTGTCTTTCCTGCAGGAGACAACGGGCGCCAGCTCATGCTTGGCTAATCCTCACCACACGTGCGCGGCGACCCGTGGCTCCTACGCTACAGTCATCGCATCGCTTCGGCTGCGACGCTGTGTCGCTGTCCTGCGGCAACCCGAGGATTTGCGAAATTTCGCAAGGTTTGCCTCGCGGCCGTTGCAAAATCAAATGAGTTATGCTGCTGCTCCAATGCGACATGCTACTTGGAATTTAGGGAATGGAACCTACGCTCGCAACAGCTTAGGCAGGACAATGATGGTCCAAATGTGCCAAAGGATCGCGTCTGTTTACTGGTGTGTTTCTCTGTTGCCAGCAACCCGTGTTCGTCCTTTGGTTCCCAATCTTCGCCAGAACACAGATTGCCGTATACTGGTAGGGTGATGGTGATGTACTGATAATATGCACAGTGCTACTATGAAACTGATTTACGTACTGATATATATGAAGGAAAGAACAAAAGAAACGGCTAAATCCTACACAAGCGGCGGCAGCTGCTCTGTACAACCCGGACAAGCTAATTACGGGCGCAAGAGTGTCCCACAGTAACCCTTAATTGTTATTTTAGTTCTTGTAAAAAATATTATATTAATCTATACCCAATATTATAAATTCGGTGAGGAATTTACGATCCCACCCCAAAACCCGTCGTATGTCTCGTCCGTTGCTTATCCTTTTCTTTCTACAAAACAAACCCGGCGTCCGACTCGGAAGGAGATAATAGGAAAAAAGATGTACAACCGTTTTCCTCCTGAAACCATCGTGCTGCCTCCTGAAACCACCGTGTATTCCGTCGCTTTTCCTTCCTGTCTACGAAACGGACTCATCAAAGAGAAAATAGGTAAACAAAAATCCACCGTCTATGTACTCCAAGATACAAATGGACCATACCTCTGTCTGGAGAGAAGAACGCAAGGCCTCCTGTCTCTCCAAGTTCTAGCTCCTTCAACTGTGAAAATAGTGGCCTCCTGTTTCTCCAAGTTCCAACCAAGTTCAGCTTGAGGCCAAGATACAAGTGGACCATATATCTGTCCGGAGAGAAGAACGCAAGGCCTCCTGTCTCTCCGAGTTCCAGCTCCTTCAACTGCGAAAACGGTGTCCTCCTGTCTCTCCAAGTTCCAACCAAGTTCAGATTGAGGGTCGCCGCAAATTGCTTCTCAAACTGAAGATTTCTGGAAACGAAGATCACAAGCACATCGCCACTGCTACATCTGTGAACATTGTCCGTCCTCCTACTCTCCACCATGGCGCGACCTCTCCTGTCCCCCCTCCTCCGCACCGGCACTGCCTTTCCTCTCCTGTCTAGAATCTTCTTATTTTTTAGGAAAACATATTTTTTTTAGACGTCCCCTACTGTGTCGGCCGGCCCCGCAATGTCGACCTTGTCCTTTCTTTGTAATTTTTTCACTAGGGTCCGCCTTTATAGGAATATTATTCATGCCTATTTTGTTGTTTCCTCATTATTCTACCTCTACACACCAATGGTTTAGTGTTTAGAAAAATCAATGGATTTGTACTGATTTAAAATTTTCTGATTCAATATTACCCTTTTTAGTCAATGATTAATCAAGCTATATTTTTAAATAATTATATCTTCCACTTAAGACGAAAATTAAGCTATGTCCTCTCAATGAGATTAAGCCGAGCAAAGTTTACACTTGATAATTAGTTTTTTTCCTTTTTTCTCTCAATGAGATTGAATCCACAGAAGTTTGATGTAAAACAATCCTTGTGATGTCTTTTGTACTTGTTAATTGCACTATCATGAAATAAAATCCTGACATTGAAGGTTTGCTATGTTCTTGTACATTGTCAAAGAGGCAACCATTATTCTTAACTATAGTTTTCCATTATTCAGATATTGTTCTATAATCGTAGTCTTTGTTCGTCCTTTGGTTCCCAATCAGCCAGCAACCCGTGTCCTTTGGTTCCCAATCTTGGCGAGAACACATATTTCCGAGTGTATACTGATAAGGTGATGGTGATGTACTGATAATGCGCACAGTGCTATACTACGAAACAGATTTACGTACTGATATATGCAGTAGAACGAACACGAGAAAGAAACGGCTAAATCCTATACAAACAAACGTGGCACCAAACACAAGCGGCGGCAGCTGCTCTGTACAACCCGGACAAGCTAATCACCGCCGCGAGAGCGTGTCCCACAGCTCCGTACACCGGCGCCGTGCGAACCCGACCCTTCCAGCGTCCACGTCGTACACGACCTCGAACCCCTGCTGCTGGAAGTTGCCAAGCGTGCCGGCAGGCCCGCCGCCGTCGGACGCGTCACCGCCGTTCATCAGCATGAGGCAGCCCACGTCTTGGCCCTCCTGGCTCTTGAACCCCATGAAGTAGTTTCTCCGCGGCAGCGCCACCGTGGCGTTGGTCCCCCGGAAGTGGAGCGCCAGCGGCGGCACCCCCGGGTCCGACGCCGAGTAGCGGTAGCAGGGCGCGAGGCCCGTCTGCGCCTCGACGCCGCCGGCCCGCGCGAACCGCCGGGCTTCCATGGCGCGGGCGAACTCGTCGGCCACCCGCGCGTACGTGTCGTTGGGGAGCATGGTGAAGGTGGTCCCCGAGTCCACGACCATGCCGCCGTTCCCGGCGCCGTCGACGCGCCGGAGCTCGCGCGTGGCCGCAATCCGGGTCCCGCCCACGGACACCGCCTCCAGCGCCACCGAGTAGAAGTAGGGGTGCTTGGGGTTGTGCAGCAGCGGCGTGTACACGAAGCCGTCGCCCGCCTCGGCGGCGGCGCCGGGGCTGCGGCCGAGGATGAGCGGGCTGGGCCTGATGAGGCGGTCGGCGCGGAAGGAGTGGGCCACGAGGCAGTAGGAGAAGCGGCCGGCGAGGGCCGGGTCGTCGAGCTGGGCGGGGAGCGAGAGCGGGCCGCGGCCGAACCCCGCCACGCCCACGGGCTCGCCCAGCGCGGTGTGCGCGCAGGCGAAGGTGAAGTTGCGCACGGCCACGGCGGCCGCCAGGCCCACGCGGCCGCGGCGCAGGTGGGCCACCAGGCTGCCGTCGCCGTACGCGTAGTAGAGCGGCGGGCAGGAGCGGGACCCGCAGGAGTCGGTCTCGATGTCGTCGAGCGGGCAGCCCGCGGCGGCGCAGAGGTCGGCGGGCGGCGCCGAGGAGTGCGCCGCGGAGCAGAGCGGCGACGCGCAGTGGACGCGGCGGGAGTCCGCGGGTGGCGGGAGTGGGCCGGCGTGGGCGGGCGTGGGCTTGCCCTCGCAGAGCATGCAGGTGAAGGGCGCGCAGGGGAACCAGACCAGGTCGCTGCCGGTGTCGAGGAAGAGGGATACCGGCGCGGCGGAGGAGGGCGGGCCCACCGTGAGGGACAGCGTGTAGTCGCTGCCCGGGGTGAGCGGGAAGGAGAGCTGCCGGTGGTTGCGGTGGCCGCGGTGGCGGAGGTGGCGCGCGGCCGAGCGGAGGGAGAAGGAGCGGATGAGGTGGTGCACGGGCACGACGGCCGTGTCATTGTTCGCGTGGCGGAGCGAGGAGAGGGTGTTGGTGAGCGGGAGGAGCAGGGCGTGGCATTGGAGCTGGAAGGCGGAGACGAGGACGAGCAAGCAGAAGCAGAGGAGGCGGCACATGGCGTTTTCGGGTATGAAATCCTGGCTCGGGTTTGGTGGTTTTGCCGGGGTTTTAGAATGAGAGCGCCGGCAAGGAGGAATCAGCTTTGCGGGTGGAAATGATCAAATCAGGGCGCCGGGGCCCTGCATGGTGGCCACGCACTCTCCGCGGCCGCTTGTTCCAGGACTTGGCGGGCGGATTCGGGTCACGGGGGGACGAGCTTTGCGTACCGGTGCTACCCGTGGGTCGCGACGGGTGGCGCAAAGCAGAGGAAGGCTAGCAAGCTTCCAAGCTGATGCAGGGGAGGTGGCGACTACCACGCTGATTTCAATGGCGCGACGCGGGTGTGCCGTTTCAGCCTTGGTTAATTAATCTTGCCGTGGTCATGGGCGACCTTGATTAGGGACAAGGGTGCGATCCATCGACAGTTGTTCTAGATAAAGTGCGCTTTCAAGGACAACAGTCCGTGGTAGTAGGAACAGCAGCATTGTCCGTCCGAGCAGCCGCGGAATGCTTCCTGTGACGGGTAATCGAACGTTTGAACTAGATACGAAAAGCTGGTACACGATAAATAACAAAAAGGCGTCGAAATAAACTCGGGGACCCCGTTCCTTACTAGCGAATAACACTGTTTAGGCGGATATAAGTGTTAACCTCATCGATCAAATTAATATTGCACTGATGCGTTGCAAGTGGTACACGTTTGCCTGTCGCATCTCCGGGTTTAATAGCACTCTATGTAAGAGCCGAAAGGACCTCACCAAAGTGGATTAGTTCGACTGAGCTTTTCTCCAACAGTGTTAGTTCAAACCAATTATTGGTACGCGCCGCCGCGGCAACATTATCATCATTCATTTCAGTGAGCTGGAACCAATATCCAAGTGTGGTACTAGTAGAAGGTTCCGTGTATTTTCTCTGTAGACAGGTACACGACGCATCATTTGAAATTCTTTCGCTTGGTACGTGTTCCATTTGACATATGCTCGAACCTTGAGAGGAGATTCGCAGGACAAGACGACGGCTCGTGCAAGTAAGCTAATGAACGGGGATCGGTACCGGACGATTGGGAGGGGCAATCGCATGCTCCATTGCACAACTGGCAAGAGGTCACAGCAGTGGCCAAGCTTTCCTTCCCCAGGGGAGTACTCCTAGCTAGGGACAGCCAAGACGTTGTCACCTGCCTGCTGCGTCTCGTCGCCGCCTGCCTGTCTCGGGGCTCCGATGCCGCCATGGCACGGACTTGTATACGGAGTGGGCCGAGCATGGCGGCGTCACGGCAGGTGGGGGCATGGCAGCAGGGCACGCACGCATCCCTTGGTGAGTGGTGATGGACTGGGCGCCCGTCTGCTGCCCCTGTCCACGATTGGATGGGATGTGATGATGGATGCGTACGGGGCCGTACGCTCGCCGGAGAACAGCTGTGGATAGCTGGGACGCGCCGAGGGCGGAGGGCCCCAAGGCCCCAACCGATGGACCGATGGACGCTTTGCATAGAGTCTGCTGGAGTCCATATAGGCCCACAGCAGCGGATACACAAAAAGCACCACCGAAAGAAATCGTCGAACTATTGGTGCTTGGATGAAGTTTAGGAAGACCTGATTAGAAAAGTAGAGCTATTAATTTTATCTAACAATGTGTCTGCGTTAATGTCATTTGGTCTAGCTGTTAGTGTTAGTGCCACAAATAGGCTTTTGGCTCATGAGTCCTGCTAGATTGCCTATCCAAGATAAGAATCTAGAATTAAACGCACTGCAATAAGATTGCAGAAAACAGTTCTGATGAAGTCGTCGAACTCTTCTGTATTTCGCCGCACTATGTGATCATCAATTGTTAGCTTTGAAAGAAAAGCAAAATTTACTAACAACACGCGTAGGACTTTTGTTTGCTTTCAAATGGAGCGAATGCAAAGGGCTATAAGATCATGATCATCAGTATTTGTTTCCTTGCAACTAGAGGGACCAAGCCAATTTGTTATAGTATCACTTTAGGATGTACAAAATATATTGATTACCCCGGTTCCCAGCTTGCTTGTTAGTGCTGGAAGCAGACACGAACAACTGCCGCGCTACATTTCCAAAAGAAAATATCTGATGATTGGAGTATCTACCAAATTCATTTTATTATTACTATTCTTATGAGTATTTGGTAATCATATGCAATCAATACCACAACAATACTCAACTGTTGAATAAGATGGGGAACTGTCCTACAAGGAGACACTGAGACACCATCTCAGTGAAGATGGGATATGTGATTAATGGTGTTAAAAGGTGGCAAACCACTCCTGGTGTGGTTAAGTATTGCCGCAGGAGTGCAGGCTTCCATGCCTGTCCACAAGGTCTCCATGAGTGGGACCTTTATTCATATGTTGCATTTCTTTACAAGACCCAAGGTTAACTGAAACAGTGACAGCTAACTGGGAACAATAATATGATAATAGTGATAGCTAACCGTGAATACTACTATATGACAACAGCGATCTGCCTAAATGTGATGACGCAACAAGACGACACAGGAATCAAACCCCAAGGTAGATTTTGTTCTCTTTTTACTGTACATGGTAAAGGAAGTTTGGTCTAAGGAAAAAAAACTCGGCCGGCCGGGAAGGACCACCCCAGCCGTGTTGTCGTATAGAGAAGAACTCTCAACACAAGGCCGAAGAAATCCCTCGAACCCCGGCGGCCCGGCCTCTCCCAAGTCTAATGGCCACGTAAACTCGGCCGACAGCCACTGCCCCCATGGGAAACCCACTATTGGCCGCCACCGTTACCACAGCCTGGGTCACGTCACTTAAAGTTAAAAAGGAGAGGCACAGCGAGAGGATTTTTTTTTCGTGAGAACCAGGAGTCAAACTCCTGACCAGCGGGTTCCCAAGCTGGAGTCCTACCAGCGAGCCAAAGGCCCGTTCTGTGATCTAAGAAGAATTACCGCTACATCAGGGTTTAATGCAATGAACTGATCAAAGAGCCCTCTAGTGAATTGACCTGCAGTGGTGGGCTCACAATAGATCAGCTTTTTTGTCATATCACATAGAACTTCCTGTCTTGGCAACAAAATTTTATCAAGGGACCGGACCATTCCCATCTCACATAGCTATATTACTTGCATTGAGAGCTATAGTCTGAAAACGATTCTTAACTGTGAATGTTGTCGAGTAATTTCCCGTGTATATTGTTGTGATGCCTATTAAGTGTCCGATACATAAGAACAGAACAAAAAAGCTCAGTTTAACTTCTAAATTGGTTAGGGTGATTCAGTTCTACAATCTTAGTGTTTCAAGTTTCCAGTAGTCCAACCAGTGGTTATGAATTGACATCATGTTGCAAATGATTATATAAGATTCAAAACAACATATTGCAAATAAGCTCATCACATACAGATAATAATTAAATAAAAAACAAGAGTAGAAAATAATGCAGATAATAAGCAGGAACACTCAGTACCAGTCAAAGTATCCATGCTAATTATATACTTCTGCTTGTGGATTTATTCTTTCCAAAATCTTCTCAGCTTCAAGAAAACCCCCTAAGGGTCCCAGAGGTGTATATTTTACTTGCCTCCAACTGATATGTTGGCATATATAATTTTTAGATGAGAAACAAAATTAATAATTACATATCATTTTGGAAAAAGCAAAGCATGAACTCGAGTACCTGGGCATAAATGGCAGTGCCAAACAATGAAGATGAAGGTGATCAACACTGTTAAATGGGGGCTGATGAAATCCAAACCTATAAGACAGGTCACATATATAAGCCAGCAGAAATCAGAACATATAATTGGTATTTTGTGATATAGTACTATCAGTGTTGTCACCACACCAGATGAGACTGATTAGAGAGACGTGAACACAACATATCAAATAAATCCTTTTACAAGACCTGTGTTCCTCAGAATTGGGGGCATCTCGATTGAGCAAATCTTTCCCCACCTTCACCATGTGACTGACTGAAAAGACCCAAAAAAGAAAAATGATGGATCTGGCACTTGATCAGGGTGTTGTCTGCACTATCACTATCATACATAATGAAATTCAAAAGCAAGCCAGGCTTATGTGACGCAAGAAGCCAAGAAGGCAGTCAATACCCACCTAACTGGTGATCGTCTCCGGTTCTCTGGAGGCTCTTTACGGTTGGTATATGCTCCAGGGGTATGACAAGATAGTGCCTGCAAACATACACATCATTTTGTAATATAAAAAAAACTTCAAGCAAAAATATGGACAAGTACAAAATGAATCTCAACAGAAAATAATGAACCAATAATTTACTATAGTAGTAATGCAAGAACAAAGATCACACTTGGTGCAAAGACTAAATCAGCGGGCAAATTGATCTCACATGCTTAAAGGTTTACCGAATACTCCAGCAGAATAGGTCAACACTTTCTATCATATTTGGGTGTATGTGTGTCACAAAACCACGGCTCAAGGTTCCATTGCGCTACATACAGTCCCTCAATTGTCAATCAACTACTCTCCTGAAACATAAATTCAAACTAAAATTCCTAATTGTAAAGATAACACAATATATTGTCTGCAACTCTGCATATGATTGTCGAGCATATGATGACTTATTTTAGCATTTCCAACGACTTTCTGAAAAGAAAATGTGATGGTTTTGCTCGATTATCTCATAATTCCATAAAATTGAACAAGAACTTGTGAATCAGTACCTCACTATTCTAGGCTGACCACGTGAGACCTTGGGTTACAGAGGATACAATGCTCATACAACAGTTAAGATAAGACTAGCCAGTGTTGCTAGTTGACCGGCAACGAGGAACAAACTGCAAATTCTAAGTCGTGGCTAAAAATGAGCAATCTAACCATAATGTGATTATTTTGCAGCGAAGGTGTCTGAGCAATTGACAAGCTTAACGCAATTAATTTAAAAGGGACCCCTTAATTGTGAACATAAGGAGGGAGCTAGGACACAGAACAGTGAGCTCCAATCAAATATTTCCAGCTTTACCTACTGGTAAGATGACAATTCAACCTAAAACGCATTGCTCGCGATGCAGGCCAGGTGTTCGACGAAATAAACCAAAGACCTAAAGCACGATACCTACACCAATCCCCGCAACAATGCCGTCACTGCGCCATGAAGATGATGGAAATGCATCTAGCGCAAAATTGAAACTATTTTTCACGGGCAAAGTACCTGAATGCCGACGGGTTGATGTCCCGGAACGCCACGACCTTGTCATCCTGCGCATAGAGAAGGGGTTCCCCTGTTAGTCGGCAAATCAAAAGACAGAACCAGATAGGAGCTGGCGACGGCGGGTAGTAGGGGTACGGAACGGCGTAGAGAAGGGAGGTGGTGGAGGTGGGGGCGCGGCGGGCGATGTCGCAGAACACGCACCCGTCCACCATCGGCGCCCTCTCCGACATCCTCTTCGCGAAACGGCTGCCGCCGAACCCGAAGCAGGAATTCTTCATGGCCCCTCCCGCGGGTTGCTTGAGGCTGGGGATCGGGAGAGGCGGGACGCGCCGACGCGGCGTGGACTTGACCGCTTCAGAGCTGCTGCTGTTCAGGGAAACTGCGACGCAGCAGCCGGCTCGGCGACGCCGCCGTCGTGTCGGTCGTCTCGTCGTAGCTCCGGAGTGGGAGATTCCACGGCCCACGCAACGCAAACAGGCCGGCAGTTAGTCCGTATTACCTTGGGTTGGGCTCATATGTACAGGCTCTCCAAGTTGAATTATGTCAGTTCGTTTCTGTGAGTCTGACATTCTGTCACGATAATTGCTTCGCTTTGCTCTTATTATTGAGGTGATAGGGATTTTTTGTAGACGACATATAGTTTGTGTACATTCTGTTCTACGTTGTTCAAATGCACAAGAAAATACTCCATCCGTTTTTGTTTTGATGACATTCGGACAGCACACATTAGCTCTTTCTTAGTTCGATTTTGATGTCCGAACGTCAACATTTCACGAACAGATGAGTATTTAAAGTTAATTGATGTCGAAAGATAAACTTCTAGGGATGAAGATGACATAAGCAAAGAAGCTTGAGTGAAGCTTCCACCATTATGTATCGGAGGTAGCAAATTTAATTTTCACTTTTTAACTTTGTGAGAACGTAGACTCCATTGCCTCTCAACACGCAAAGAAACTTAGCCGTAACAAAGTCTACGCCACAACTCGTTTCTCCATTTGAGCAGCAGCCACGGGTAATTTAACAATTCAAATAACTTGACCGCCACAGATAGAGGCTCTTGAACACCACCGGATACATTTTTGAATGTTAGGTTTGTGCACGACTATTATCTACTTGTCGGTCCATTTGGCTGAACCACATGCATGGAGGAATTGACAAGATGTGCACGCCAGAAATGGATTACCTCTCATTGCTTGGCCACGAGCCTTTCGTGTCACGATTGTCCACGCGGGGATCAAGTATTTCTTTATTCTACATGTCGTCCAGTGCCAATCCGTGATTTCTGCTGTAACGTGTCTACGACGTCCTTGTCCTTTACATTTCGCCTCGTGCATCGCATAACCAGCAAGCTTTTTCATCAGGTTCGGCAGACCACACGTCGTCACCGTCATCGTCACCGGCCGGTTGTATCGTTTTCGGTGCTGCAGCAGCTGAAACAAATTTGTGCAGGCATGTACTTATCATATACTATGGGTGTGTTCGTTTCCAGAGTCTAAATTTTAGAAATTGTCACATCAAAAAGAATCTTATTATTTAAGAGTATTAAATAAAGTTTAATTATAAAATAAATTACAGGCCCCTAGACTAATTTACTGAGACGAATCTAATGATGTTAATTAAGTCGTGATTAGAAGACGGTTACTGTAGCATCACTTTAATAAAATATAGATTAATTAAGTTCATTAGATTCATCTCGAAAATTAGCACCAATCTGTCAATAGGATTTTGTCATTAAAATGATCAAAATATTCATAAATAATAAGATTCTCTTTGATGTGACAGTGCTTAAATTTTAGAGGAGAGGAAACGAACACACCTATGTCTCCAAAGACAGGGAAAGACGGAATCGTAGACGAAATTAAATGGTTATCAGGTGCACGAAGCTTCATTCTTCTGTGTCTTTCAAACCGACGAGAGAGCTAGCCGTACCAGCGTTTTGTCATACACGTCAAAAAAAAAGTCAGATCTATGGTCAATGTAACCGATCACCTGTGGCTAGTCGCTGAAATGAGAAACATAACGGTTGGAGAAGAAAACACAGCTGAACCTGGTCGTCATTGGGCGCAGCTCGCAGAAAGGTTGGTTGTTCGGCTCACCGACCACCGGCACACAGACGGTTGATCGATCGGAGCGGAGAAGACGGTGCCGCATCATCTTATCCATCTGTCCATGTCCATGTCCCTGTCTACGTATTAAACTTCTGCTCGACAGGGTACTTGGACCGGAAGCTATCCACGTAATAGCAAAAAGAACACATCAGATCAGCAAATTATTTGGCTATCCAGCTGGTCGCAATTTGATGCTAGCTCGATATGAGAGCCATAATTACATATCCGGTGTTTATCCACTCTCTCCATCGGATGGCTGATCTGGCGATTATTGCTTGTTCATCACCTCCTTCTCCAGCTATATTTCTTGAACGCTGAAAAATGAAAAATCACACACAAAATTGTTTCTTGCCGACGACTTTCCGTGATTGAATGATATTTCAAATTCCACGGTGCAATATATGAGTCCATTTGAATTATCAGCAATAATTAGATACCCAAATATACAATTGTGTGCCTCTGCATGTAAGCACGCTCTAGAGTTGCTTGGTCTCTGGTACTGCTACTGAGATTATCCATTTGGGGACAAATACGTCGTGCCTTTTGCTTTGAAGTGAAGTTCAGCCAACTATGAAGCACGACGTATGCGCGCTAGCCAAATGGAAAGGGACAGGTAATACCGTTAATATTTTCAGACCCATACTTCATGCACAAATATATAGTACTTCTGTCAAAAGAGAAAACTTTCAGAAAATAATAGGCCCTTTTCTAGTCAATAATGTATGGAGCTTTCAGTCATTTTCAGTGCCTTGTCGAACACAACAACTTCATCTGATTTGTATCTGTCTCATCATGCATGTGCATCATGTGGAAATATATAGAACTAGAAAAATCAAATTAATCAAAAATTCTGAAACACGAGGCGAGGAGTAACCATCAGTAAAGAGGATTTTTTTCCCTCCATAATTCATGATGGAAGTTGAGAGGCATAAATCAAAGTAAATAGGTAGAGATGCACGTTCTTTTTTATGAGCTATAGTACATTTATACGTCTGTAATTAAGCTTTTATAAGGTTCAAAAACCAATCTGAAGAAGGATGTTTCATTTGCATGTCCCCTCTCAAATCATATTGTTAAAATGGTGGCACCTGCATCCAAAACATTTTAGTTGTCAAAGTTTCAATTTAGTTGTCAAAGCTTCTGAGATTGATGGTTGATTTTATTAATTTGGAAGTCATTCTTCTACCTACTTTTTAAAATTAATGTTAGCTAAATAGTTTCCTTGCAACTGGTCAAAATCACTGAGTTTGACCAGTTTGTAATTCTGAAAGTTTATGTAAGCTGTGGAATATACTACATTGGTTTTCATATTTGTTATTGTTACACATTAATAATTCTGATACTCCATTTATGTCATTATCAATAATCAAATCCTATGATCGGTAGTTATTCTATCATTTGAATTGAAGAGGTTTTAAATATATATAACTAAATGGCAACACTTTAATTTAACCTCTCTTGCTATATATGTTAGCATTCACCATCCTATTTCTCTTACAAAGCAAGCCACAGCTGCAACCCACAATACGGGGCACCCTAATCTTATTATTACCTAGCTACCACCTAAGTGTAACAGTATGATGATCTAACTTAAATATTTTTCAGCCCTTCCATTGGATCCATCTAGACGCAATGCGATCAATTCTCATTCCATAGACTTGTGGAAACCTAGGGCTAGGACTTATTAGCCTAGTGCCAATTTTTATACAAGTAAAACATAGTGGTATTACAATGTGAGAATTTCTTTTTATTTGAAGACTATTATTTGTTTGCGATGAAGAACTCTACTAGAATATGCAAGTCCCCTAAGTTATACAAGATGTGTGTAGGTTGCTAGTTTACTTTTGAGTAGATCAACAAGTTATCTATTTTTATTACATCGTTGTCGGCACGGACGGAGAGAACAGAAATCGCATACAAGATTATGTAAATTTAAATAGAGAACAGTTGTTAAAATATTATGCAAAGAAGATAAGCTGGTGAATGTAAGTTTTGCCACTGATCTGAATCCGATACACTTTGTGCATAAACAATGATCATGGTGAGAGTCACTGTTGATTTCTTTTTCTCTTGGCGTTAAGTTATGGAGTCGCTGGTAATGGTAAATGTTTTTTTTATTCATGTGTCTGTTGATTCTATGACCCACATGAATCGGGGGCTTTGTCGCTGACTCAGCATCCACTTGGATGACCAAAAAAAACCTACGATTCAACGCTCAAAAGGTCGCGGTTTATTTTCTTTTTTTCTTTGATTCGTCTGGTAACCGTATTTGGCTTCCCAACAACTGGCGAAAAGATCATCTGTCTGTCCTTCTAATAAGGCTGGCTGCCTATAAATACAGCTTGCAAGCTCCAACGTTCACCCCTCTCCATCTTCTCCCCTCATCTCGCTGATTCACACTTTAGCTTTCCATGAACTCCCCCTCAACCATTAGCTGAACCCTAGATCACGAGGGAACAAGGGGCCTTTCCGGCCGGATCCAGCGATGATCCCTGTTTCTGCTATGGTGGACGGCGCCGGCATCAACGATGCCAGCATCGTAGGCACACACGCGCCGCTGCTCCCTGAGACAGATCCTCGTCGTCGTGCTCGTGCCCCCAATGGTGGAAGGCACGAACAACGGTCTTCCTCGACCGTTCTCCCGGTCGTCGTCTCCGCTGCGCTTCTTCTCGTCCTCACGGCCGTCACGGTCCTCTCGTTGCAGCACGTGGATGGCCCGGGGGCGCCATGCCCGCGGGCGACGTCGTCGTGGTGGAGGTGGCCGCCTCACGCGGCGTGGTGGAGGGCGTGTCGGAGAAGACGACGGCCCCGCTCCTCGGCGGCGCGGTCCGGGACTTCGGCTGGACCAACGCGATGCTTTCGTGGCAGCGCACGGCGTTCCATTTCCAGCCCCCAAAGAACTGGATGAACGGTTAGCCCCCGTCGCCATCACTACTGATTCAAAAATCGTTTTTTCTCGATCTGTCTCTAACTTGGTTTCACGTTCCTGTCACGGACGCTTCGTGCACATGGCGCTGCCCGATGGCACCGCCGTGACTTGTTCTTCACCTTTCCCGGCTCCTCTCCAGATCCGAACGGTAAGTTGTTGGCCGTCGTCGATGATAGAAAGTCCTCGCATGTGAACCTAGACCGCTTTTGTTCGTTGCGCGGCTCGTCACGACATTTCATGGGCCGCATTAAACGCACGAGCTAATCATACGATCAGCTGGCTATCATGCATTAATGTGGTGATTTAATTCGTGCCATTTTTCTGCACATTGCGGTCTTGCAGGCCCGCTGTACCACAGGGGCTGGTACCACCTGTTCTACCAATGGAACCCGGACTCCGCCGTGTGGGGCAACATCACCTGGGGCCACGCCGTGTCGCGCGACCTCGTGCACTGGCTGCACCTCCCGCTGGCCATGGTGCCCGACCGCTGGTACGACGCCAACGGCGTCTGGTCCGGGTCGGCGACCCGCCTCCCCGACGGCCGCATCGTCATGCTCTACACGGGCTCCACCAACGAGTCCGTGCAGGTGCAGAACCTCGCCGAGCCCGCCGACCCGTCCGACCCGCTCCTCCGCGACTGGGTCAAGTCGGACGCCAACCCGATCCTGGTTCCCCCGCCGGGTATCGGGGCTCAAGGACTTCCGCGACCCGACCGAGGCGTGGCGGCTGCCCGATAACAACGACACGTCGGCGCCGTGGCGGATCACGATCGGGTCCAAGGACCGGAACCACGCGGGGCTGGCGCTGGTGTACACCACGGAGGACTTCGTGCACTACGACCTGCAGCCGTCGGCGATGCACGTCGTCCCGGGCACGGGGATGTGGGAGTGCGTGGACTTCTACCCGGTGGCGGCGGCGGGCCGGGCCGCCAACGAGGAGAACGGGCTGGAGACGTCGACGCCGCCCGGGCCCGGGGTGAAGCACGTGCTCAAGGCCAGCCTCGACGACGACAAGCACGACTACTACGCCATCGGCACCTACCACGCGGCCACCGACACGTGGACGCCCGACGACGCCGAGAACGACGTCGGCGTCGGGCTGCGCTACGACTACGGCAAGTTCTACGCGTCCAAGACGTTCTACGACCCGATCCGCCGGCGGCGGGTGCTGTGGGGCTGGGTCGGCGAGACGGACAGCGAGCGCGCCGACATCCTCAAGGGCTGGGCGTCCCTGCAGGTGCGTATATTTTGAACAAACAAATAACATTGCTCGGATTGATAGCTTGGTGATAGAAGATTTGGGTGGTAATTAAGGTTTTTCATGGTGGGCGATGGGGTCACGAAACTTGGTTAGGCTAGTTTTATCTTGCTGGACCATACAGGGGCTACGTATATAATGACGTTGACAGCTCTCTCCTATAGTTAATTGTGACATAGACTGAACGAGACGCGGATTGGGTTTAATTCTTCCTGAAAACGTCACGTGTAAGTTTCAAGATTTTGACATTTATAATCCGTGTATTAGTTTTCGTTAATAATAAGACTGTCGCATGTGTGCGTTTATGTAACTTGTGCGGTTGAACCGTCCAAGCAAAATGGATAGGGATACTAGCCAGAACCCGGAAACCTTGGAAAGTCCACAAGTACCCTGATCCGTAGTTATCGTATTGCTGTTCCCCGTTCAAGCTTTGTTGTAATAGCCGAATCGCATTACGCAAACGCAGGCTTCCCTCACATCTGTACTGCTGCATGCCCATTCATTACCTGCCACAACACCTGTACAAGTGTCTCCGCTCTCCACCATGAACTTTTCTCCCGTCGAGCTGTTCTAGAGGAACACGAGACGGTCCAAGCACAAGCCTTTTGCTGACCGGGCCCACGGCCAGTTTATCCAAAACGAGTTGCACGATCCGACTTGTTTAGGCCTTGTTCGTTTTGCCATGGAACAACATGAATCGCAGCCTCAAATCATATGGAACACAAAAATGTGGAACTGTTCCAGTCCAACTTAAAATGCTCGTTCGATTACGCATGGGTTGGTATGAGAACCAACCCGATTCCAGCCCATTCCATGTCAATTTCATGCCTTGAAGACCTACCACTAATCCATGACTCTAACCCATGAAACGCAGCAGTGCCTGGATGAAGTGAAAGAAGTCTGAACCACTCAATCCGTGTCCGGGTACATATCCATGTGGGATCCATTGCCATGAAAACGAACAAGGCCTTAGTCGTTCCTCCTCCAACCATCTCGCAAGTCGCAGGCGACTACCACGCCCGTGTGCCCTACCAAAGATTTCCCGGCCTGGCTTTCCAACACGAACGCGATGCCGTAAGCGAATCAGCAGAAAATATTATTCTGGTGCGCGATCGTGACCTTGCAAGTTGGGATTAACTTGCCGCCACGTCTTGCCCAGCGTAGCACCCAGCACGGTGAGGTCAGAGCCTCCAGTTGGGGACTAGTATACTAGTATGTCTCTGGCCCTGGCGTTTGTATTTGGTCTTGTGTTTGGCTTGACGCAAAAGGATGTTGGTATATAGTTTATGAAATTTTCAACCGAACTTTTTCAAATGTTTTATTTCTTCCAATGGAAATGGCTCTCTATCGTCGATAATGATATGACTAAGCAATGACGATGCCGGCTTACCAATATCCTAGTTTTATATTTGGTTTGAAAGAGACTTTGCTCAAAATTGGAGACGCAGAACACATTGGTGACCTCTCAAAACCAACTTATTATTTGCGGCCGGTTGCTGGCTTCAGAATGGTGTTCAACTTGCTCAGGCGCCACTATCTTGGCCGGTTAGCCAGTTGTAGTATAAACACATATATAATAACCAAAATGATACTCGAGTATAAGATATACACCATATATTTGTCTAGAAACAGTGAGAGCTAATAAAATCCCAACTGTTTTTCTGTCCTCCTTCAGCTGCCACTCGGAGTTTTGGTCACAAGGTCCACATTATTGGGGCCCTTATTGGCGTCTGATCTGTCACTTCTCATAGTGTTTTACTTTTCTCCGATCGAGTTGCCCTTTCTTATGTACAGTATGCATGCATTTTTACAGCAAAAAGGTAATAACCGTGTGGTATTAGCATTTTAATTTGACCATTTCCACCCATGCACACATATGATGCAGTCAATTCCGAGGACGGTCCTCCTGGACACGAAGACCGGCACCAACCTGCTGCAGTGGCCGGTGGTGGAGGTGGAGACCCTCCGGATGCGCGGAAAGAGCTTCGACGGCATCGCCGTCGAGCACGGCTCCGTCGTGCCCATCGACGTCGGCAAGGCGACGCAGCTGGACATTGAGGCCGTCTTCGAGGTGGACGCGTCGGCCCTGGAGGCCGTGACCGAGGCTGACGTGGTGTACAACTGCAGCACCAGCGGCGGCGCGGCGGGCCGGGGCATGCTGGGCCCGTTCGGCCTGCTCGTGCTGGCCGACGAGGACCTCTCGGAGCAGACCGCCGTCTACTTCTACCTGGCCAAGAGCACGGACGGCAGCCTCAAAACTTTCTTCTGCCAAGACGACCTCAGGTATATGCGTGCGCCTGTCATGGGCACTTCTACACTAGCATTATTGTTAATTAGTCTCTTCTGTCTTCTAAAAAATTGCTAATATTGGGAAATTATTCTGATAATAATCTTCTCCACCGTGTGTTGTTTAATTTCCAGGTCATCGAAGGCCAACGATCTAGTTAAGAGAGTCTACGGGAGCGTGGTCCCTGTACTCGATGGAGAAAATCTGTCAGTAAGAATACTGGTAAGTTGTTCTTTGTGTGTGTTGAGCCCATAAGCATATATATTCATGTGTGCAAATACATGTCTATTGGATATATAAGTGCTCTCACTTTACAACTTCACACTTATGGTTGCTTCTGCTTCATATATAGGTTGACCACTCCGTCGTGGAGAGCTTTGCTCAACGAGGAAGGACGTGCATTACGTCTCGCGTGTACCCTACCGAAGCGATCTACGACTCTGCGCGCGTGTTCCTCTTCAACAATGCCACGAACATTCACGTCACCGCGAAGTCGCTCAAGATCTGGGAGCTGAACTCTGCTTACATTCGGCCGTATTCAAGTTCCCATGACTAGAGTTTCAGGCGGTGGCCACCTAAAATTCATGTGGTGTAATTTATGTTTAGTTGCAAAACAGAAAAGGAAGAGATCGAGTATTCTTTGGGGACGACATTACTTGTTCCATAAATAATGTAATTTTATTACCATATGCATGAGTACACCCACAGCAGCTTCACTGTTTTAGTGTTTTTGTTCATCTCTAACTTGCTGTTTGTGTGTGGTACACTGCAATTTGATATGTGCATGATACTACCCTGTGGTTAACGCACATTAATAATCAACTTTTACATAATTGATCAACAGAAGCAACAACTTATTATTACAGCGTTTGCTTTAATTTGCAACACATCGGTATGCAATTAAAGAAAAACATCAACCAATAATTGTTTATTACTAAATATTCAAACAAATCACTTCTCATATTTACTAATTGAAGGCTCCTTTGAAGGCCTCCAGATTAATCGTAGAAAAATGCTAGAAATTCTTTTAAAAAAGCAAAACATCTAACCATCAATTTGGTGGGATCTCACAAATAGTAATGAAACAACCATTGGATTTAGCTTCGTCGAAACTACCCACCTATGCCATTGCTCAATTATGCATCAAATTTCTTTTTTCCGTAAAGAAAAATACGATCCTCCTACTATGGTACCACCCTCGATCGCTCCTCAATATCCACTTTCATGGTAGCCCTAACGCCGCCATGAATAAACTGATCCAGCAATCGTAAAAGAAAAGGATCGATTATTCTATTGTCCGGCCAAAATTCCAGCGTAGGACCTTGGCAGCTCGGGCAGCACATCCAGGAAGAAAAGGCTAGATTGCACGATCCAGAGAAAGAAAAACATCTGTCTTGAGCTGATGACAGCGCCAAAAAGATCTGGTGCGTGATAATGCATGCTATGGCTATGGGTGTTATTACCAGTGCTCTAGCCAAACATGCAGGCGTGCGGCCATGGGTGCTCCAATCTGGCGTTAGCAACTTAAAGGATACACATGCAAATACCATTGCTACTGGGGTCTGTAGAATCACGATTATTAAGCTAGGTAGATCCGTGTCATGAATCTTGCAATTTCTTCCGAAGGAGTACTCTGGTGAATCGTAAGTCATGATATCTCACAATTCTTATTTACTTATTATTATCTTTCCTAATTATTTACTAGCATAAAGCACGTGCGTCACGCACGTGTTTCACATCGGATATCTCTTGATCAAGAGTTAATTGTTTAGTTAACAAAAGACATAAATAATATTTTACATGCATCCCAAACATAATAATAATCTATCTAAATTTCATGCATCTTCTACATGTCGCAACAGGTCTTGACGGCGGCAACTCCATCTTGATCCGATCGTTGCCTTCGATAATGTTTGCCATGAGTCGTCTCTTCAGCAGTTTCAGCGCCATCGGCAACGCTTCATCTTGATTTTGGAGATTGCTTGGCGATGCTTGCAATACGTGCTCTCTTGCAGGGTATCATCTTCCGCTTCTCGACGGCTGCAACACGTGCACTCCTTCGAACGGCTGGTGTCTTGATGGGCTTCGGCGGCTGGATTTCTTCATCACGACACATGCTATTGGTGCCTCCATCGGTGATCTTCATGATCCGAGCCACCAAGGTGACGTCGGCCATCGATCTTCATCTCGATGTAAAGGTTGACAGCGATCTTCATTGCGATCAGAACAACCGGGTTGATCTCCGTCTTCACCACGATCTAAGCCGCTGAGTTGACGTTCGCCGGCGGCTTGCCGCAACGACCTGATCGTCTTCACGGCTCTCGGCACCATCCATACAAGCAAGCAGGAGATCGTCGGAGCAGCCAGCAAGAGCTAGCAGAAGGATACGTCGTTGGTCCTGCCGAGGAATATCCGGAGATAGCTCTAGGTGCATATATATCCTTGGAGATAGAGTCCTTGGTGTATACGTGCATGCACGTAGTTGGAATATGTTTGCACATGTACGTGTGTATGGCGTGGAGTCTAGCTTGCTTTCCTTTGGGCATACAGAACGGTTATACATGCGAAACTGCGTCTTTGCTATATACCAACAAATTTCTGGCGTTACGTAAGTTAAAAGGATGGTGGGATCAGGTGGGTATGTTTGTTTAAGGTGAGAAAAAAATATCAAAAAAAGTAAAATCTCTCTAGAAACATTGTTTTCTTCTATCTACCCCTTATCCACTTCCACTAATCCTTACAATGTGGGTCCGGTGTGAGGGGTATAAGGTATTATTTCTATGTGAAAAAGGGTTTCAAAAGTTTTCGCTCCTAATAGTATAGATACTATAGATGTACATCTTATATAGATATTATCGCCTCTACCGGTAAGTTTATGCCAGTAAACAAAGGCGAAGTGATAATTCTGTACTACCAGCTTTAGCGCTGAGATTCAAATCCTGCAATGGCACTCAGAGTTGTGTTTCTGTCATTAAAAAAAAAGGAGGAATGTGCTATCCCTACGGGAAACGCGTCATATGTCGTGTGCCATACTCTGTGCCGTGTGTAGTCTATCGGGCACACGGCACGAGACAACCGTGCCGTGTGCTAGAAACACTACACACAACACAGAATAAGCACACGGCACAGACACTTGTGCCGTGTGCCAAGCAGTGCCACACGGCACAAGGGTAGCTGTGCCGTGTGCCAAACGGCTGGCACACGGCACAGATCACGCCGTGAGATTGTTTGACAGTGTTATTATTTGTGCCGTGTGCCGAGGGGCTAGGCACACGGCACACATAAATCTGTGCCGTGTGTTTTCCTGGACACACGGCACAATAATTGTTTTCCTAAACTTGCATGTTTTTGTAAAAATCTGTCACCATAATTCTTTATTTTCCCTCTAGTTTTTTACAAATTTTTCATATCGGTTTTAGGTATTAAAAAATAAAAAATTATTTAACCAAAAACCGGTCATCTGATGAAATCGGAATGGTTCAGTTTCGTTGGTAACAACGGTTATCCAACCACGATTCCTCCTAAAGAGAAAAAAACGTCTCTCTCTCTCTCTCTCTCTCTCTCTCTCTCTCTCTCTCTACAATCGTTTTCCTCGCTAAGCTATAGAGAAATTGTAATACGAAAAGGATGAACAAGAACCCGCCTTCTGAAAATTGTTGATGGGAGTTACCTAGTGGTCAAAGACACTGTAGCTATAGCTGGTTAGAGAGACGGCATGCCAACTTACATTATTAGAACGTATTTAGACTCTTACTAGCTAGGAACGACATTGCTATACAGTATCCACAGCATTAATTAGGAACATGTGACCTATTCATTTTTCGGATAAGACTGACTGTAAATCGCAGCAAGATCAAATCAAAGGGTGAGAAGAACAAACAACCGGCGGTCAAGTCTCTCTGTGCCCGACACTGTTGTTTACCCACCCACCGCGCGAAAGGGTGAGAAGAAAGAAACAAGCCACGGTTCCGACGAGACACGAGACACGACAGTTCCGACGACACGGTGCAGAAGCAAGCTGGTTGAAGCCGAAAAATAGCAATCATTGACCCATGAGAGGGGATCGATCGGAGAGTCACCAAAAGACGAATCGTTCCATGTATGTAACCGAAGCCTTGCACTAGGACCGAGTGGACGGAAGAGATGAACAGCTCGAGACAGGGAGGGAGGAGAGAGCAGGGCGTCTCGATCGCCAGACAGGGTAGGTTTCGCAGCATTGCAGCTACCATCCTAACTAAAGGTTGCACTAGACACATGGAAATGCATGGTTGCACCGTTATATCCCTGTAGATCGATCGATCGATCGATGGATGGTGCGTGCCGTGCATGCATAGATCCATCACATCATCGTTCCGCTCCATACTCCATAATTGAGCAGACGGACAATAGTTGCTCCTTGCTTCCGCTGTTGCTGTTTCCAAGACACGCCACGGTGCTGCAGACTTGCTAGTATTTAGGGTAAATTAGATTGGTGCCATTGCAATTTTTCAGAGTTGGAGATATGCCATTGATCTTTTAACCGTTGAAAATATGCTATTAAACTTTTGCAAATGTTAGAGATATGCCATTTTATATGTTTGGGAGGGATCCGGACCCACTTATAGGCATCTATACGAAATTATGGACGATTTTGTCCTGGCCTTATCCCCTTACATAACCTTTCCTCTCCATCTCCTCCCAACCGATCAGATCGAAAACACTAGGAAGACGGAGCTGCTAGCAAGAGGCACTTACGGTTTTGGAGATGTCTGGTGCGTGGGGAGCGAGCACCATCTCCTCCATTATCAGGCGACAAGCACGCGACCTCGAGCAAGTGTTCTCGTCACCACGGTTGCCATCCGCCAGTTCTTGCACGCAAGCTACAACCGGTGGATGCTAGGGTTTTAGTCCCGAGCCTCTGTTCTTCTCTGTTCTTAATGGCTGCGATCTGATCGGTTGGGAGGAGATGGAGAGGAAAGCTTCCGTAAGGGGATAAGGCCAGGACAAAATCGTCCATAATTTCGTATAGATGCCTGCAGGTGGGTTCGGATCCCTCCCAAACGTATAAAATAACATATCTCCAACATTTGCAAAAGTTTAATGGCATATTTCCAACGGTTAAAAGATCAATGGCCTATCTCCAACTCTGAAAAATTGCAATGGCACCAATCTAATTTACCCTAGTATTTATGAGACCGCCCTCTCTTGTGATCCTCCCGTTCCCCGACTGTCACATCGTCGGACAGGTTTTCACGATCACAGCCTGCCTTCCGATCATCGCTAGCGGCACGCAGCGAGGGCGTAGTAGTAGTTGCGCTCGGCCGGTCGCGCAACATCTCTACCATACTAGTACCATGCACGCGCAACGATGCATTGCTATCTTACGTACACAGCACTGCACCCGCATGACCCCGTTGTATGCTTCTATAGAGCACTGTCTTCTTGTCGTCGTTGGGTATATGCGCGTACTTTCCTAGGGATAGGGACTCATCACGGCGGTCCGACGGTACATGGATGGGTTTCGTTGGGAAATGTTGGGAATTCGTGCTAAACATGACTTTCCATTGTAATTACGCACTGGAAATATAAACTGATCAATGAATCGAAAACATCGGTGAAAATAAGAATTTGTCTCTCCTTCGGTCGTGTGATAAATTTTACAAACCTCTATCAATGTTTTTTTCAGTCACTTGATGTTTTGTTCAAGGGTCAATGGAGGGGTGCCCATCCATCAAATCTTTGGTTCAACATTATGTCTCATGGACTCATAGGGTGAAAAGAGGTTGCATCATGCACTAGTGATGTGATCATCACTTATCGGAAACGAAAGTGTCAGTATGCACATTAGTTGTATAGGCAATTAACAAAAGTTCCAAGGATGGAGGCAGCTTGCTAAAGATAAATTCACTGAAATGCCAGCAAATATTGCAGTAGTATATAGGTGACTAAGACTATCCGCACCAGTTATTGGACTGCGTCCGGTACCCGGGCCTGCAGTAGCACAATGGCATAAAAACGCCTGCACCGGGGTACTGGGAGTGGTGCACTATCCAAGGGCACGGCCGCCCATCCGGTATTCCCAGGGTGCAGGCGGTGGTGCGCTAACGAAGCAACGTGGTGTAGACCCCACATGCCGACGGTTCATCAACCCATGTGGGTTAGGAAACCGATGGATCACAGTGTAAAAGAAAAGGAGGGGGGGGGGGGCATGTGCCCTAACTATTGATGGCGCTTTGTTCCTAAAACACACAATAAAACTATGTTTCATTGCACCAAGTACAATAAAGGTTGATGACCTTCCATTGAGGACACTTGTAGCCTTCTAATCTATATAAAATTAAACATGTCAAAACTAATGACAACAGAAGTGGGTCACATTACTAGAGAATCAAAGTTAATTGTTGATTATTTAGAAACATACCCTTGATCAAGGAGGTGTTAGGTGGAAACATTGTAAACTAGCTTCTTTCATTGGATCTCATTATATACTGCTATTAAATCCTTACACTGCTAATATATGCAAACACAGGCTCGGTGATACTACCATAGACTTAGCAGCACATGTGCTAATAAAAGTGTCTTTATTAGTGGATCAACGTGTATCGTATGTCAGGTCCATCGTAAGTCCATCGTAATTGTGCATATATCAATGTTCTTACATAAATTAGTGTCGTGACGACTAGCACATGATATTAGTTACTCCCTCCGTCCATGTTTACTGTGCGCATTTGTCTAGTTGATTTATCTATTTATACAGTGCGTATTTCCGTTGCCCACCTCGACAAGTGTGCATGGCTGTTGGTGTGCCGTTATGTTAATTTGCATGGCTATTTGATTGGCTGAGCAATTACTTGAATGGAAACTGAAACGTCTAGAGCTGGCTTTCCTTGCCGAACCAAACGTTGATTGGATCAAGTTAAATGGGGAACAATGAGATTTAAAGCAGGACGGTTACTCCTTGGTCTTTGTACCCATATGTAATACGCACACTAAACATGGACGGAGGGAGTACTAATTTTGAACTTTAGTGGTACCAGAACAATGATACTTCCTATATCAAATTAGCAGCATCTTAGTTAGTTATAACATTAGTACCATTTGTAGATTTGAAAGGAAAATAAACAGCTCTAGCTCTACATATACAACAATTGCATTCTGCTATATCGTGATGGTAATACCAGATTATGAGCATGTGTCCCCGCAAAGACAGAAGATTATGAGCACATTTGCCCAATGCAATTTTTTTCATACCTATTGACAATTTTTAAAAATTGTCGATGCTTTTAATTAATAAATGTTACATTAACCGGCTGTTATATGTTCATGTACATTTTGGTATGATTTTTAGTAAACATTGTGATATAATCTTGTATTCTCATTTGCAGAAAAAAATCATGAATTCTTAATAAAACGAATAAAGTACTACTAACGAAAACAATTTGGACCCTCAATCTAACAAGTCGAAGAGATGTGTGCGCTTCCAATATCCAAATATCCACCGAGAGGAGTTTATAAGAAAAGAGGCAGTGTATACGCAAACCTTTCTTGTTTATAGAAATGAGGATCGTACCAGAAGCAGAATAACTTGGTGAAGAATCGTTTTAGCGCTTACACATTGGTACGATGATACGTATGAGACACTACAGTACATTCAGGATCCTCTAGATATAGAAAAGCACTATAACTAATAAGCTACAGGATATGGTGACACGGAGAGCCCTAGAAATTAATGAAGCGCGACGAGGTATAGAACACAGCGATGTTCCGGCCAGTTCAAGGTCAGTACGGAGCAATAGTCATGCCGGATGCCGCTGCCGCTGCCGCTGCAGCTGCGTAGAGACTGTCCTTGAAAAGCATGCATTCCCCTCCGTCCTAAAAAGACAGGAAGAAAATATAGAGTTTGATCAAGAGTCTGCAAATATAACCTGCGTGTTTGCTTTTGGTTCTGATTCTACAGAGAAAGGAGTGTGATTCATAAGGTTTAGTGACTTTTTAGTTGACCCTTTTGTCCGGCTTGTGCAGAGAGAATGCGAATATGCGATTAGGATTTTACCTGGTTCTGGATGGATGTCTTCTTCAGGCCCTGATCCGGCACCAGACCAAAATGGATGTGTGGGAAATGGGCCCACTGATTCATAGACAGAAAAGAAAACAGTCAATACAATATACTAGAATGATTCTGGACTTGTGAGCTGTGTTATGAGAAACAACACAACGCCAACATCATGTGGCATTGGCATCAGATGCGCACACTTGAGAAGGAGATAAGGAGGAGAGAGTTACATTCTTGGCAGCCGCGCTGAAAGCTTCCCTGTGGGTGATGTCCGGGTTGACGGCCTTAATGCGCTGAATCTCATCCCTGTAACAAGATACGTCAGATGAGCATACATAGCTAGTTCATCGACAGGTTGATGTATATTTCCATGATTATTGGTGCCAAACAATTTAGTCAACTCACTTGATAAATCTATTGTACGCGGAAGGCACTCTCTGCCGCTTCTCTGTGGCTGCACAATCACAAGATTTCAAGTTAAATTGACGATAAATCTACGTTGACAAAACGATACCACAAAATCGGATACGTGCAGAGTGGACAAGAAAACTAGTTCATGAGCATCTCATTGTACATGGATATCTCAGGATCACTACACTGGGCATGTCGTTGTACTGTTGGGACTTCAGAAAAAGTCCACCAAAAGAAACTTCCCACAGACAAAAGGAACTATTCAGCTGACGTGCGATTTTTCACCTTATTGGTCTTTGGGGGGGGAGGGAAAAAAACCTATTGTATTCCACTTCTTGCTCTTGGCCGTCCAATTTATAGATTCTTTACAGGAAAAAATAAAACATGAAAAATGAAAAAGTGAACGCTCAACGTCTGAACAGCAATTGTGTCGGAACGAACTGTGCATGAGCTACAGTAGAATAGGTGGGTGAGGAGGAAAGTGAGGTAACTGGGCGTGCACTCACTTCTGCTCCCAGACTTGGGCTGCTCCTGCGGTGAAGGCTTGGGTGGCGGTGGTGGCGCGATGGACATGGCGGACATGCTGTTGCCGCCGCTGCTGTTGCAGCTTGTGATGGTGCTAACGGTGGGGCTGCCCTGCTGCTGCTCCGTGCTCAGCATGCTCGGCGCCGGGAACGGCATCTCATCCTGCAGGAGCATAGTTGATCGATGAGCTCAATCAGGTCGATCGAGGACGACGCAGCAAACAGTTGCAGGAAATGATAACGGATAGTAAAGTGTACTTAAGGGGTAATCTGCGATGGTGATCGATACGTACAAGTACGCCGTGCGGGGAGGTCGGCGAGAGGAGAGCCTGGCCGAAGGGCAGCTGGTTGGCCGATGGGAGCAGCAGGCCGCGGAGGTTGACGGAGAGCAGGTTGGCGCAGTGGCCGCACCGCACGGCCACCGTCTTGAACAGGCTGCTGCACGGCACGCCGACCTGCGCGCACACAGACACGAGAGAGGACGGAGCAAAATGAAGCTGTTAGTATAGACGGACAGAGACCATATACGCTACGAGGTATGTACGTACGTACCGCGAGGATTGTATCGCAGTAGTTGCAGTGCACGTAGCAGAGCTGCTCCTGCTCGGTAGCCGGCGGCGGCTGCGCGAGGTGGTTGTCCATGGCGAACGACTCCGGCATGGAAGACATCATCGCTTCTCTCAGGAGCGTGTTGTGGCTAGCTACTTGGGAAGTTTTGTTACGAGGGGGCGGAGAGAGTGATCGAGAGCAATTCAAGGTTCTGCAGGAGAGGAAAGGAGGTCTTGGCGAGTGGACGGAGAACGGGAGGAGGGAGGTTTATATAGGGAAGGGAGGTGCCGCGGTTCGGTCCCCTCGCTGGAGGATGCGGTATCTGGTTTTGTGATGTGATGAGGTGATCCGGCCGGCGTTCTCGTTTGATTTGATGGGTACGTGTTGAGGTAGCTGTGGCTGTGCTCCGATCCTCTCCTGGCTGATTTGATTGACGGTCGTCGCTAAGCTATAGAGAAATTGCAATACGAAAAGGATGAACAAGAACCCGCCTTCTGAAAATTGTTGATAGGAGTTACCTAGCGGTCAAAGACACTGTAGCTATAGCTGGTTGAGAGGCGGCATGCCAACTTACATTATTAGAACGTATTTAGACTCTTACTAGCTAGGAACGACAGTTGCTTTACAGTATCCACGACATTAATTAGGAACATGTGACCTATTCATTTTTCGGATAAGACTTGCTGTAAATCGCAGTAAGATCAAATCAAAGGGTGAGAAGAACAAACCAGCAGCGGTCAAGTCTCTCCGTGCCTGACGCTGTTCTTTACCCACCCACCGCGCGGAAGGGTGAGAAGAAAGAAACAAGCCGCGGTGGATCGGATAAGTGGCCGGCACCGTAGGCGGACGCGGACGCAGGCGCCTTCTTGGACGAGACACGACAGTTCCGACGATATGGTGCAGAAGCAAGCTGGTTGAAGCCGAAAAATAGAGATCATTGACCTATGGGAGAGGATCGATGAGAGAGTCACCAAAAGACGACCCGTTTAACCGAAGCCTTGCACTGGGACCGAGTGGACAGACGAGATGAACAGCTCGAGATGACAGAAGAGGTGATCCGGCCGGCGTTCTCGTTTGATTTGATGGGTACGTGTTGAGGTAGCTGTGGCTGTGCTCCGATCCTCTCCTGGCTGATTTGATTGACGGTCCTGCCCGATTCGAGAAAGCATCGGATCTGTCGTTGCTGCTGCTGATTTGAAAGCAAAATAATGTTGTTGGTGAGAGGCAGGGACACAGGGCGCGGGGTTTCTTGCTCGCTTTCGGAATTCCGGCTGGGCCAGGGGCAAATTGGGAAAGCAGCAGCTCTCTCTCTCTCTCTCTCTCTAGACTTGGTACGCAGGGAACAGTGAGCGCGGCAGTAGCCGGTCGCGACTGTTTGTCTGAAAAGTTGGCAGGGCCGGAATGAGTGGTGGGGATCGGGACAGAGTGAGTGGGCCGGCCCGATCACTAGCATGATGTGGTCCGGTCCTGTCCGCAACTTGACACGTCCAGTCCCCAGCGCCATCGCGATTTGACACTGTTTTACCTCGTTCATCTTTGGTCTTGCTCAATCTATGCCTGTTCACCATCAAGCGACCATGGACAATCTGGCTCGTTCCAATCCGGTACACGCATGTTCATCTGCACTTGTTACTTGTTAGGCGGTCCAATTACAGCTGCAGAGCGTGTACGAGGGGTCATCGCTTCCGTTTCGGTGCCGCCGCGCCAAGGAAGGTTAGCCACTTAGGGCCTCGTATTTTTCTGTTGCCACTCTACCCGCCGTCTGCTGCATGCGGCAAGGTCTCAGGCCATCGGCCGTTGGCGGCGCGGATCACGGCGTGCGAGGGCAGAATCTGCAGGATGCGTAGCTGCGGCGTGCATGCCTGGTGAATTGATGGCCCCGATAACCCGTCCTTTGCCTGCGCACCAATGCAAGCTGCTGCACGCGCCTGCTCGATTTATCTCGGCCGACCCCTCCGCCGATCAGCTAGGCTACGTACTCGACCCTGCTGGTAGCCTCCATGCCAAATGGTCCCCGTAACTACGACCTCATTGGTTCCCGCAAAAACGGCTCAAATACGGAAAAAAGCAGGTTAGCCAGAGCTTATCAGTCGTTCGTCCTTTGGGGCCAGCCACGCAGCGGTTCAAGTTTGTCTCCGCGCCGGTGTCGTTGCTCGCATGTAAGGCAGCGCCGTGAGCATCTAGCTTGTGGACTCAGGTGCGTGCCGCCAATGCCGGGACCGGTGGTCTTTGTGTGCACTGGCCAGCCGACCGGCTGCCCGCCGGCCCGGCCGTGAGAAAGAAAGAAAGAAAGCTCTCTGCCGTTGCCGTGCCCTACCAAATTTACCGGTGACGTCTTGTTGAGTGACCGCCGCGCGCCCCTCTGCTTCGTTTGCAGTGGCCCTTCTTTTTCTTCGGGAGAATCAATTGGCGCACCGGGCAGGGGCAGCGCAGAGCAGCAGCTCTCGGCACGTTTTTCCTCTCTCCCTCCCCCTCCTCTGCAATATCGTCTTGCTTGCAGTCCTGCCGCGCTCTGCAAAATGCATTTCGTTAGGGTAGCTGGAGCCTGGAACCGCCTAGCCAAGAATTCTGTCTCGTAAAAGCGTGTACAAAACCGTACGAGTAGCCGCTCCCATCGAGGCATTAGGGGCCTCTATGGGCTGCGTGCATGCCTGCTGCGTCTTGTGTTTCACAGGTGGTGCTTACACAAACCACAGGTATGACAGAGTCGCAGGCCAAACCAATTTTATTGTACTATACAATTACTCCTCTCGGCACCAAGGTCAACTTGGCTATATATTCCTACGAAATGTAATTTAAATTATTATTGATGCACGTAGCCGGGCTGAAAAAAATGCACAAAACATCTGGAGTGAGAAAAACTGCGGCAGTCACGACAGAACAAGAATTAATAATGATCATGAAGACGTTTTCGTGCAAGTCCAAGGACCAGACTAATGATCTACAAGGCGGCGTAATCGAAGCTTGAACAGAGGTTAGCAGGAGGCCTGAAGATAACAGCGCAACATAGCCTGCGCTACGTCCTGCAAAGCTGCGGCGCGCGGCAGACTAAGCAACTTTTGCAGCGGTAAGAACCCGTACCCGGGCGAAAGCAGAAAAACCGGTGCAGATTTGTCGAAACAAAGTGGGAAAAGTCCAAAAGGGGATCAAGCGGCAAAAGGATCATCGTGCTCGGATTTTACGTCCATTATTCTCTCCTGCATGTAGAACTACAATGTTTCTTTTGACACATACGGAAGAAATTGGATTCGTCTAAATGTCTGAAGCTAATGGAATGTAGACGCAAAAATGGGCCTATTTTCCTACAAGAATCCTACCCCAAGAGCATACTAGTACGTACAGTACGTAGTAGGCCGAAACCTCTACGAGCCCAAATCTGCCGGGCCAGATAAGCCGAGCCGAATAGCCAATCCAGCGGGGTCCCGTCCCTCGTCGCGCCGCTACGGCGGTGCATCCCACTATCCCAGACCTGTGGCGGCAGACCGCCGCAGTTTGCAACGAGAGCAGCAGCACGTTTCATCGTGCGGTGCGTCGGCAAACAGAAAAGCCTGCTTAACCACCGGCGGTGTCAGCGCCCCGCCCTTGTTCTTCATTCCTCAGGTACCGCACGCCGTGATTTTTTACGTAATCGCTGTTTACTTTGCAGCATGTACCCATATCATATACAGTACTATATGGCCACGAACTCACGAGATGCGATGGAAGTTTTGAGACGAGGCGGTGTGAGTCTTAACTCCACCAGTTCACAACAAAAGCTTCTAATGCTTCGCTTTATTTTTCGAGGGCATACCTAAGCAAGTAGAAGAACATTTCGTCACAATTAAGAATATCACTTGCGTTGTAAAAAAAATCAGGATGATCCTTGGTTGTTTAGACAGCTTCCTCTTGTTGTTGAATACCCTTACATTCCTTTCTTTCCAAATATTCCAAGAGAAGTGCTCCGGTGCACCTTTTTTAAATATGCACGAATCTCAAAGCAGGTGTATTAATTAAATAATTAATTAGGCTAATTATATCAGTATGTCCGGCCCGTCCAGAGTCCAGACCCAATTCCATGCCTGCCCACCGATCGAATCTGCCGACGGCATACAACACATCGAATCCACGAATGCTTTGAACATGACTCCGTTCATGGATGAGGAATTATTCTGGTTTGATCGGGGGCTGATGAGGTATTATTTCTCGTTTAATCGAGATCGTGGCTCGCGGCAGATTCATTTAATTACAGAGATTAACACATCAATCAAGGCCAATATCTCTCTGCCATGATCAGTTATCTGCTGCCGTTCCGCCGATTCATGCATGTAATTACAGAGATTAACACATCAATCATGGCCAATATCTCCCTCCCCTGCCATGATCAGCCATCCGCCGCCGTTCCGCCGGCCAGGTAGGGCCTGTCCTCGGCGCAGCGGCAACGTTGATCAATACTCCGTATTTCACATGGGCTTGAGGCTGGGCCGTATGGGTAAATTTTGTGGAAATTAAATTAATAATTTGGCTATATTCTCTTCTTTGAGATTCGTGCTATTTTTAAAAAAGGTGCACCGGAGCACTTCTCATATTCCAAACCATCGAAACTACCAAGCATATCCCTTTGATAGCCCTTGCGCATCCCCTTTGCCACTTGTTTCTACCATATCAGCCACCAATCACATCAAGTGTCCTCCTCGGTTGGCATCAAGAACTAGAATCTACAGTATTTTAGCCGTTTGAGTCAACACTACTACAATATCTCACTATAGCACGACGTCTATTTGACCGCAGTGGCGGCAGACGTCCCTTGAGGTGTCTGCCGCTAAGTGTGTGTATACGCCGGTGTACACGACCACGCACGTAAAATAGTCGCGAACACCACGGGCCGGCGACTAACGGGACACCTGCCCGCCACAGCCCCGTGGCCCATAGTAGCGGACACTATCGAGGCCCGCGGCTAAGGCTTGTAGGCCATTTAGCTACGGGCCCGACAGTGTGGTCCGCCCTAGTGAACCGCACCCCTATAAATAGGTGGGGGTTCAGCGCCACACCATAAATTTTCCGCGCGCCACACCTTCACCTTATCCACTAGCTAGGGTTAGGGTTTTGGGGGCGGGGCGGCGGCTCCTCCTCCTCCACCTCCGGCTCCTCCTCCTTCTACCGCTCCTTCAACCATGGGTCGTCGTTGGTGGGGACGAGCTTGGAGCCACCGACGCTGGTGGAGCGCGAGGCGCTCCTCGCGAACGCCCCGCCGAGCCGCCCCACGCTTCCGCCGGTGGCTCCGGCTCCGGCACCTCCTCCTCCTCCTCCTCCTTCGCCATCGCCGCCTAGATCCGCCGGCGGCTCCTCCTCCTCCTCGTTCCGCGACTCCTCCTCTTCCTCCTCCCACGGTTGCAACGGCGGCTCCGCCTCTTCCTCCTCCCACCGCGGCTCTACATCCTCGTGCCGCAACATGCGCGGCGTTAGGCGGCGCGGCACGACAGCGGCCACGAACGGACGCCCTACTTTTGTTAAAATAGTAAGGGCACTAGCTGCGATCCCTAGACCGCCACCGACGCCTTATTAGGCTAAGCATCTCGGCGTGGCACTCCCGGTCTCTTTGTTTGTAAATAGTGACAGGACCTCGGCGGCGTTTTAGGCATCCGTCATTGAGGTCCATTTTAGTCCGTCGGTATAGAGCGTTGTTCTAGTAGTGAAAATTCCTTGCTGTAAATGCATCCAACCAAGAATTGATTAATAGTCTAATCTCTGATCACATAAGTCTTCTAATGCTTCTTGCCTATTTTTGATCACATAAGACTTCCAATGCTTCCTGCCTATTTTCTAGCATCCCTAAGAGTTCCTAAAAAATTATCTCAAAACCCTATTTTTAGTAGGAACTTAAAAATAGTTTGGGATAATTTTTCTTATCTACTCCAAGCGCTGTACCAAAAATACATCAACTAAATATGACGAATTTGATATTTTTGTACTTTAATTTATGTTTTGACAACATATCCGTAACTAGTCCGATATGTTTAGTAGTATAATCTGAGATTCAATATTTATATTTAACCAAAATAAAGAAAACGTGGGTGGGCATATACCCCTATGCCGACAAAAGTCATTCTCCTCATAGAAATAGTAGGATTGAGACCCTCAATTTTTCCTCTATTTCTAATTATTAGGAAGAGAAGCAATCTATGAGTTATTTTAAGAAGCTGTTGAAGATCGTTTTTTAGACTAAATTATTGTAATCATCTATTATAGTCACGCCTATACTAATCACCGTCCCTCCGACTCGTAACAGTTCAACGCCTTGACCATCATCAAGTCACTCCTTGTCCTTGATGTTTTCTTTCAATATGTGTCATGTCGGGAGATGGATGCACTCATTTGTTTGCATTTATCACCATCATTGTTTTTTCATATGTTATTTTATGAAGTTAATTTCACAAACGCATCAAAACTTTGGTTTTATAGTCACAAATCCACCATTAGTTTGGGATGTATTGCCACTACTTTCTTGTCTTTTATTGTATCCCGCACCATGATCCCAAATGTCATTGACGCACACCCAAAAATGTAGATGTATTGTATCAAGCTGATACAATATATGATTTTGGATCTGTGTTGCTGACACGTGGGGTTGAAAAGTGTGACATAAAAAAATGTGATTTTGTGAAACTACATCCCATAGTAATGGTGAATTTGTGAAACATACTCTAAACTTGGTGGGTTTGTGACTACAAGACCAAAGTTTCGTTGGTTTTGTGAAATAAACTCTTATTTCTGGATTCCGCATAATATGACTCCATATGAGTTTCCTTATCTTTATTGTGGCGCATATATTTATTCAGATGACACTAGATGACAATTTTATTTTTCCAGGTTGAGTTTTACATATATGGATTGTTGTGTTATACATATTCAAATCCAAAAGTTATTTTGAGTTTTATTCATTTGACCTCCTTAATCATATATTTTATTTTATATTTTTCATAGATTTTCAGCAATGTAGGTAAAATTATGTAATAATGATAATGTTGTGCAAAGGCAGAAAGCCTATTCGATTTAATTTTGTAAAAAAAGATCATTGATTATATAGAAACATAACTACTACTAGTTTTTTTATTTTCTATTTTGGATTTAACTATTTGTAAGCCTTAATTTTCTTGGTGTTAGGCTCGAATTTGTATAGTTAAACTTATACTTACTTTATGTTTATTCCAAATTTTGCTATTATGAGTTGTGTGACTACATTAAATATTTATTGTTTAATATTCATGACTAATAAATAGTGTAAATCTTTCCTTGTTTGTATGAATGCAGAAACTTATAAATTACAACCTTTGAGACAACAACATGGGTTTCTTTTAACCTTCAAAGAATAAGATGAACCGAGATATGTCGATACATACATCAAGCGACGATGATAATGATCATGCATATTTCTTTGAAGGAAAAAATAATGAGCATAGCTGCCATTAATTGACTGTTATACATGGTGAATGTGAATACAAATAGAGAGACTCTGTTTTTACACCTTTACTATACATATTCACGAATTGGCATGTCAGTTGTTAAAGCTGCTTAGCTTGATTCAGCCGTTAGACATTATGCCAGACTATACGCATCAAAGTATAACCTCTTCGGTTACACTGTTATTATGTACATTACCTTCAACACGACATGAATATATTGAGCTACACTACGTTACATCAATCAATCATACACAAATGTTATTAGGTTGTATACTGTATTAGTTTTTATCTTTGTGTAATATGGTGTTATTTCCAGAAATCATTCTCCCCGCCGCAGGAGGCTGATGTGGACACGTAGTCCAAGGCCTCTTCTTTCTCCCCTGTCTGCTGAAACACTTGCACCGGGTTGGAGTAGCTACCTGACTCCTTGGCGTTGACATGCTCGGGGCTAAGCTGCGACGCCACGAACTTGTCGAGGGCCCTCCAATCTGCGCCTGACGCGTCTCCTGCCGTCAGGTAGACTTGCTCGGCCTGGAGCTCCTGCTCCGTGTAGCGCGACGCGACCTGCTGCTGTGTAAGGCTACACGGTTGCAGTGTAGATACAGAGCCAATGAGGTCAGGAAGCTTGGGGCTCTCCAGCTGAGGAAGCTGCAGGAGGTGCTCCTGGGGAAGAAGGTGATGGTACTCGAGCTCCACCTTGCAGGGATAGCTCGGGTGCCTTTGGTACACCACAGCGCCCTGCTGATGGTGCATGGCCGGCTGCCCTGGCGAGCCAAGGTCCGGCGCCATGAACCCGCCGTGGTCGTTGAACCAGTAAGGCGAGTCGCCGGCCATTCTTTGCACGGTTGCGAGTCGCTTCCTGAACACCCTGCAGACCACCCATCCTTCCTCCTGAACGGAATGCACACATATATATCAGCAAATTAAAAGAGGAGCTTTAACACGAAGAATCATGAACAACATTCCTCAGACAGCATGTCTTACGTGCGGCATTCCATTTTCGTTGGACTCCAATCGATACTCGTGCATGATCCAGTCTGACTTCTGCCCATTGGGTGCCCGGCCCTTGTAGAAAACCAGTGTCTTCCTCATCCCCACGAGGCAGTTTTTCACATAGATCGGCTTGTCCCTGCCGGTGGCCTTCCAGAAACCGGCCGTCGTTGCCCTGTTGGTGCGAGTGCCGGTCGGGTACTTCTTGTCCTTGTGGCTGAAGAAGTACCACTCATTCTGCTCTTCGACTCCAATCTTGCATTTTTCTGATTCAGCCATAACAGAGGGTGGGGTTAGAAGTTACTACAAGCCAATGAATCAGATGCATGCATCACTCAGGCCACCTTACTCTGTAACCTAGCTTGAACCAAGAAAGTAGAACCGTGCTTAATTACCTTGTAGATCCCAGGGTTCAATTTTGTACAAATCTACATCTTTTATGACATCCAAGTCTATCTTCTTCAGTGCTACCTTTTTCCTGAGGTAGTAATCAACGAGCTCCTCATCAGTTGGGTGGAAACGAAAACCCGGAGGAACATGTGTGAAAGCGTCCATCTTCTTGTGATGGTTTCAAGTTGTGTAGCAAGATGTCGAGCAAACTTCAGTTCTGCATCATGGCACGTAAATCAATTATAATCAATTTCCTACTAGTTTTAGTGATCTTTCAATGCTGAGTGGCGAATGCCGAGTATATGTTTTCATTAAAACAATTCAACAAATAAATTTGATAACGTTTTCTAGAGTGATATGTCAAAAGAAGCACGAAAGTATACTTCATTTTGTGTAAATAAAAATATTTTAAACCATTACTTTTGAGTTCTTGCGTCGCCTCTCTTTCATATGAACGATCTCCATAATTTTGTTTGCACAGCTAACAAACAGCTAAGAGAAAGTATTTAACATTAAAAATCTTGAAAGTCCTAATTCTGAACCATGGTTTTCATTACAAAGTTTACATATTTATAGTAAAAAGGTGACAATCATTATACGCAGCACTACAGAAAGTATGATACTTCCATCATACGATTACCCATCAAAGAAATAAACCTACATCCTGTTTTGCTTATGTACGTTCTTTTGTGTGGATGAAGCTAAATTTCTGTCCACGTGAACCTTTACATTGCATTTCCAAATGGCTTAAAGTAAACCTATACGGATGAAGTAGCCAAAGCACCAGCGCGGCAATATGTAGGCAGTATAAGTGTTTAAAACTAACACTCTGGATTATATGTCCATGCATAAATATCGAATTACGGTTTGAGACAAAATTACGCGCACAAAATAGCAACCATAAATTGGCTTAAGTGGAGTAGCTTATCCGTGTTTTCTAACATAATAAACTGATGAAAGGACATAATAAACAGATATTTCCATTCCTAACAAAAAGGCTTGTTTCCTCAAAGAACGGAATACATGGTACGTATTTAATCTCTCATGGCTACCTATGGGTTTCTGTTTCAGAAATCTGGATGATCAACCGATTGGGGTATCAATCCGTTTGCAATATAGTCATACTTCGCTTCATCAGAACCTGCACTGTAGCATCTAGACTACATGGATTCATACATGGTACATGATGAGAGAGAGAGAGAGAGAGAGCGCTTACTCCGTGCAGCACGCTGGTTTCAGAGGTGGAGCACGTACGTACGGCGTTTCGCCTCTCCGCCCTTCCTTGCAGTCTCCTCGATCGATCAGGAACCTTGTACGACCCACGAAGAATTAAGAAGAAGGAACGACGGCAGAACCTATCAGCACTTGGTGAGTTGAGCTTCTGATGATGGCATGCATGTATGGCAGGAACAATGAGCAGTGAGAGAGAGATAACACGATCGAGAGGAGACTCGGGGAGGCTAGCTACCTTTGTCCGGGATTGATGTAAACTTAAACCCTCTCGGATATGGCTTTCGGCAGCCGATGAGGAAGGAGAGGCCGGACGATGCCGCGGCCCGGGGGTATATATGGTGGTGACCGGCCGGCCGGAGTAGTGGTGGGTGGCGCCGGAAAGCGCGGATGGATTGCGGGCCAAGGCTGGCTGCAAATCCAGGGGAAACGCGGGCGGACAGGGACGCGGAGATCTCCCCGATCTCTCGCTCTCCGCGTTTTTCTATTGGCCTTCTTCGCCGTAACCGCCACCTCCCCCCACCCGACGACGACAGCAACCTCCACACGGTCTCTCGATCTGCCGCCCGGCCTAGCCACTAGACTCTCTAGCTAGCTCTTTCTTCCAAAGATCGGTCACTTGCGCTTGCCAAAACGTGCCATGGTTGCGGTGCCGTGTGCGTATGTAGCTTATGTAGTTGCAATGAGATCGTGCAACAAGAGGGAGCGAGGCTGCCGGCAGGAATGATGGCCGGTGCCACAGAGGCGCGCGCAAAGAAAAAGGCCGGACGCGACAGCTAGCACTAGCTGCCACCTTTGTTTCTTCGAAAATTTTCAGCCTGGGGACAATGCAGAGAAAGCGCTAGCTACTCCTTTCGCTTGTCGGTGATATGCCCTTGTCACATTTGAGCGAGCCTAACCGAAACGTGCATCGGTGTGTGTGGCCCTAAAAGACAAGTCATTATGGTTACCAACGGCAGCGCGGGATGTGTTCTCATGATTCTAATCTCATCAGATCACTCGATTGCTACTCACCGATGAGATCGCTGGTATCTGATTTAAACCGGAGATGTTACATGCATGCTCGTTCACTTGTTAGTAGTGATGAGCGCGTGGCCCAAGCCTACCAATCTGTGCAATTATGCGGTGGAATTATAGCCATGAGAAAACCACTACGAGTGGAGATTGTATACAAGCTAGGTTCTCCAGAAGCCCGATGTAATTCACAAGGTCTTCGTTGGTTAACTCTGCACCTGTCCACGGTTGGTCGTTGCTATCTAGCTGTCAGTCCCACAGCTACTCAGCTGGCTCGATCTGCTGGCTCCCTTTTCTTTGATAACTCTGGCTCCCTCCTTTGATGGTCGCTCTCAGATCGGCTACCCGGTTGGACCCGTTTCTCGACCGACCCAAATAGAAACCCAGTGCCACAGAAGCCAAATACCCCTACACTACCACTCGTATTCGTATCCTTCCTGAAAAAAGGATCTCAAGCCTTTCAAGACACGTCATGTTTTTAACAGGACCAGGCCTAGCAAAGCTATATGTCACTAGCTAGCTCATTTTACTATCCAAGGTCGGACTGTATGAAGTTCCGCTCAATTGCACCGTAACCGAAGTTTACCACCAAGCATCCGGTGTGTATTCGTACGCCTGCAATGTGTATATAACATCTCGTGGAATCTATGTTTTAAATAAAGTTGCACTGCCACTTCGTCTAAAATAAAATTAAGTTCCACTGATACTATAGACGGGTTCTGAATTTAGCAAGTACAGGCACCTTTAAAGTACAGCAGTGTGCGCTAAACCTGATTAAATATAAGCATCTCCAGATAAGATTAGCTAAATAGGGCTAGCCTGGGGCCGGCCGGCGAGGTGCAGAGCAGAGCGGCGGGTGGTCGGCCCGGCGTGGGCTCGACCTCATCATTTCCGACATCTACTAGTACAACTTTATCTCATTTCTTTTCGGCAAATTTTTCAGTTCCATCTGTCAGGCTGGACCCACAGTCCACAAGTACCATAGCCAGACCACTATTAGCTATAGGTTGAGCCAGAAAACAGATGTGTTAACAAGACTCATCAAATCTAGTATATCAAATCAGGTGGATTGCCGATGACTGCTATGACACCTGAACTGTAGCAATGCAAGCTACCCAAACCAGCACACATGGCAATAAGCGCACAGTTTCGGCAAGCCTCTTGCTAAATGAAGCAACCCTGATCATAGTTTTGAATTGTCTAGGTGTGTGGTCCTCGGTGTGGTGTGCACGCCCTTTCCTCGCACGCAAAAATGAAAGCTTGGTGGCTTTTGGAGCTTGAGAGACTATACTGTGGCTGCAAGAGATCAATTTAGCACATGCACGTTTCACGCGCTGATCGAACGAGCGATGTGCACACACAGGTTTCACGTGCGAGTGCAATCTCTTATCACAGCCACACGATCAGATGGCCCTAATTAGTAGGTCGATCCCCAGCTACTAAAGCTGTTTTTCCTCCACTCTTCGCCTCATGTAAAAGGTACAATACTTGAGCTTACTGAATTGTACTCCCCCATTCGTAATTGATATCGTTTAGGACAACCAATTTCTACTGGCCGTAGCTTATTCTTGACTGTCGGAACGACATCATTTCTAGGATGGACGAGTATGCCGGATTGGAGGTCTCGGCAATCGACACGTACTTCCTTGGAGCACATATAAAAACTGCAAAGGCTAAACATCTGTCCGATATAAAAATATGATAATGGCCGTGAGACAGATGGCGATGTCCGGAGCAGCCGGCGTTGCACCGGGGAGAGAGCAGCTGTGAGCTTGCATCCTTTGGGAGCACACAAAGAACAGAACAAGTGGATAGAATAGATGCTGATGCTTTCTGCCTCGATGGCGATACATTCTCGGATGTTTATTTGAGTGGACAGCAACGCGACTGGTGCAGTGCATCTTTTGGGGAAGAAGTGAAGCAAAAGGACTGTACGCCATACGGCGCATCATCTGGCCAGCTGCAGACGTCACACTGTTCCCTTTCCGTTCGACCGTTTTTATTTCCCCATAAGCAGCCCAAATGTTTTCAGGCCTTTTCGGTTTCTCCAGCCGATCCTTTTTTTATGATGCAGAGCTGCGAGTAGCTGCTGATTATTAACTCTAGCCAAATGTGTGTTGTTAAACAAATGCACCCAAGGACAGCTAGTTGTTCATGGCCCGGGATGCAAGTAGGCGCTGAAAAGGGAGCATGCGCGCGAAGGCTTTGGTCCGAAAGCTCTGTGGAGCCGCTTTTATAATCTCTGCCCAACTTCGTTCCAGCACCTCGAGTGTACGTATACCTCAGCACGGCAGCGCTATGTTCTGCATGCCGGTTATTTAGGACCACCATCAGAGGAAGGATACCCTTGAATTTTGAAGTTCAATGCCTGTCTGAAGAAAGCTAATCTAAAAACAGGTTTACTGATCGGCGATGTGCAACTGAGGAACCATGCATAATTTCAGTTACTATACCACTACGAGAGTGTATCTATCAATATACAAAGAGACCAACTCTGTTGAGGATTATTGCTAGTCATGTCAAAACCGTCCGGTGTGAACCTTCTCGGCCGGCAGGGCGGCGCACGCATTTGTGCCGCATTGCAACGACATGACACGCGGCATCATCACCTGGCCATGCCACCATGCGAAGCGCCATCACTCGTGGCCCAAGTTGCATGCAAAGCAGCTTAGCTGCAGAGCCTTTGCCAAGGTTCTTTCAAAGTTCCAATCATCTCGTCACCGATCAAACTGCACGCACACCTCAACGTGTAGCCGAAACTTCTCCGAGAGCGGGAGCCGTGCCGCGTCGCAGCAACGGTCGCCGACCAGCCGGCCAGAGAGCAGAGCGGCGGCCGGCGGCGACGCGCGTTCATCAGCGGCTATCGGCCCATTCATTCAGAAAGTGGCCGTCGCGTCTGTGGTCGGGCCGCCCAGAGCAGAGGAATCATTGGCGGCGGGCGCGTACGTGCGCGCGGTCCCTCGTGGCGCCACCTAACTGGGCAGGGGGCGCGGGCAGCCAATGCGGAGGAGGTCGCGGTCTGGGCAAGCAAAACTCCCCGGCCGGGCCCCGCCGCGCACCCGCACCTGCCGCCCCGCGCGCGCCATCATGCCTATGCCTGCCTTGCCTGCGCACCACCGGATAGCGTAGCGTCCGCCTTCGCCCACCAACCGGATCCATCACACCCGTATACGGTGCGCGGTACCAAATGAGCATGCTGTAATGAGCAACTGTAAAAAACCGTTGGCAGTAGATATTCGGAGATCTAGCTTTCCGGCAGAGTAACTATTGCAGTTTGTTTCTTATACTACTTCAGCTCCGCCAAATGGCATCGAAATGCATCAAGCAGTACTGGCATCAAGATATAGGACGTGTAGCTTGCACGAGATACTGGTCGTGTACGTACTACTCATGTGTGCTTTTGCAGTTGTAGCCCAAACTAGTATAGGCAGATACAAGGTTGGGCTCGAAGCCCACGCGCTGATAGCCCGGCCAGGCCAGGCCCTAAAATTTCACCTCGGGCTTGCGCACTGACGTGGGCCCTCCGTTTGCTGGTCCATGCATGCTCATTAGTGGCACAAGGCCCAACCTATCGGTTATTCCCCTTAGGTGGGCCGTAGAGCGAATAAGCTTGAGCCGGGAGCCCAAGCCTGGATTCTGGCAAAGCCATTTACTGTCCGTTAACGAAAGCAATGGGTATTGGATTGGTAGCAATGTCTCGGATGAACCTCATATAAATCCATATCTTCCTCTAAAACAGACAAAGCATGGATGACTTGAGCTACGTGTAAACTAGAGAGAGAGGGAGGGAGAGAGAGAGAGAGAGAGAGAGAGAGAGAGAGAGAGAGAGAGAGAGAGAGAGAGAGAGAGAGAGAGAGAGAGAGCTCCATTAATTGACAAAAATTCTAAAAACAATCATGCTAATACAATCATCAGCGGCATGCACTTACTTATTTTTTGAGGCAAGCATGCAATTACTTCAAGAATCTGCACTATTACACTAATCGCATATTCGCATATATAACAGCAGGATGGGCTCATCTTCGAGCGTGAGAGGGAGAGCGTTAACTGTCTGAAACATTCCGTGGTAGAGGTATTGGCTATTGGTCGCCCTCCAAAATGATTGGACGCTATTGGAAGCAAAGCAACCGTGACAGCGAATCAAGCAGAAACTAATGCGGAGTGCGTCAAACTCAAACAGATGGTGCATTTGTTGTATAAGGAACTCATTGCCATCAAGAAGTACTAGGGCCTCACAAAAAAAAAACTTGTACCTGTATTTTCTTCAGATATATACGTATCCACAAAACTTGTAGGCATTGTCATTTTGACTATACATAATTCAGGTGACTACACAGTGTCTATCAACAATTAGACAAATAATATTTTGTTCGCATAAACAAAGACACAAGATTTCACGAATCAATAATTCAGAATTTGAAGAAAGCCTAGCCACCTACTCATCACGTCATCCGTTCCTAAAGATAAGGAAGGAACCTGCTCATAGCTGCTCGACTTAATACGGGAAATCGACACACTACAAATCATTTCTCTCTGTGGGGACTGCGCTTCTTGAGCCTCCATAATAATCGTGATACCCGTCCACTTGGCATACATTTCTCATCACTTGGTTTTCTTTGGAGGATCCATCACATGACAAAGACGAGCATACGCTGGCACACAAGGACAGATAGATGGAGAAATACAAACCTCTTGCTAGTTGCGTTCTCCACGCTCGTTTGAAGTTTAAGCATGCTAGTAGCTGTTTCCGGTGTTCACACATAGATGTCCATCACCCAAGACAAGTTGACGGGCATTGGTTATTGTACTCGTTGTTGGATCATTTCAAGGTCAGCGGCTTGCGTAGATCGACAGAAAGCACGCGCCGAGTACGGGTTCCGTACGCCTCCGATCGATACTACCACTAGTAAATCTGGAGGGGATCCCTGTCTGGCAGCAGACAGAGTACTACTAGTTGTGTTTGTGGTTCAAATGTGGCATTATGGCAATGCGTGAAGCACACTGGTCCTCTTGCTGCAGATTCACGATTCGGTATCCAATGAGTCAGAGGGAACTTATATATCTCAGGATGTGTTCGTTTCCTGGGATCTAAACTTTAGAATTGTCACATCAAAAAGAATCTTACTTATTTAGAAGTAGTAAATAAAGTTTAATTATAAAATAAATTACAGGCCCCTAGACTAATTTACGAGACGAATCTAATGAAGTTAATTAAGTCGTGATTAGAAGATGGTTACTTGTAGCATCACTTTAACAAAATCTAAATTAATTAAGCTCATTAGATTCATCTCGAAAATTAGCACCAATCAGTCAATAAGTTTTGTCATTAAATTGATCAAAATATTCATAAATAATAAGATTCTCTTTCATATGACGAGTCTTAAATTTTAGAGGACAGGAAACGAACAGGGACTGCGAACTCGTATTTTCTTGTGAGAACGACGCCCTCCTAGGCCCGAGCACATCTATCGTTTCTCCATGTTCAGACGACGGACCTCATATTCAGAAGTACTAGTACAGTTTTGACTTTCGAGTTTCTTAGGAGGCAAGTTGAAGGTTCCAATCGATCCAGACGTCCGTTGTTGTCAGTTGTCGCTAGCTAATAAAGTGAGATGTGTTTCCTGTAGCGTAGTGAGTGAATGGTGAAATCGTGCTAGCTGTACATACAGGAGCTGACTTTCTTCTCGTCGAAAAGGAAATTCCATCAGAGACCAAAGAAGCTCTGACCTCTTGCAAAGCCAGGACTTCTTCGAGCTCGATCAATGTGGCGACTCGTACGGTTATGTCCGGATATACGAGCTGGCACCCTCGTAGGATGCGAGAGCTGGACGTAATCAAGTTTGTAAAGTGGATCATCAGTAGTAGTATATCCGCGCATCGATCATTGGTTCTTGCTCGCCGCCCCTGCATGTAGGGGGAACCGTACAGTTTCGTCGTACGTCATTTGCCCGTACGGTGGGTTACATTAGTCTACGTATCTATCTTCTGCTCCCAACAGCATGAAACAACAATCGTACCATTATTTGACCGATACTCCTCCGAAGTACTCAACGTGGTAGTATTAAACACACAAATTCAGAACATGCATTTACTTCGGAAATTAGATATAAAAGGGTGCTTGAACCTGGACAACTTTGCTGTGCTAGTGCTCACGATACTTTAGTTTAATTTGTACCTCACATATATTACGGATCACATCTGTGAAAAAAAACAATTAAATAAACCACTTGTTGAACTAAATGTACCCACCGTACGGATCACATCTACTATCCATCAAAGAATGTCAAAATCAATGCAGAGATGATGCACTCTAATATACATTTCCAACATTCCAAAGGAGACCTTAAAGGGTGCATCGAACCTGGACAACTATATAGGCATGCAGTATTGTTATATTCACAGTACTTTAATTTGTACCGCACACATATTACATATCAGCTATGAAAGATGTTTTGTCACTTTTTAAACCGTATGCTGAACTGTATGAAGCTAAGACCTAGTGCCACACCCAAAGACGGTTTACAATTAATTAGTAGAAAAATATTACACTCTATATAAGTATTGCAGTAAAAAGGTTATAATGCATTGAGAGTAGATTAACAAACGCGACACCATTCTATGTTTATACTATTGTTTTATTAGAACATTGCCATCAACCCACACCGATTGACTTTTCACTAGGATAAAATTTGTTGCATGGATAGCCAAGCTATCTATATCAAATCATGATTAAACGTGTGGATGTATCTGATTTTAGCTGATAAAATTGGTTGTTGTGTGCTCATGCTCAAAAGAACTGTTCAATTTTGTATTGATTTGAAAAAAAATGAAGACACAATAATAATTAAATTGATAGCCTAAGATAAGAGGATAGAAGAAAGTACCTTATCAATGTTATATTAAACCATAAAAATTAATATATTTTTATCTTTATTTTAAAACATAATATGTAAATAACACATACATTTATTGTACTAGTATATTGCTCGTGCTAACACAACGGTAACATTTACCAATACAAATTAGGCAATCCAAAATCTTTCGCATGTTTAACTTACTTAGACCGAAAAACAAACATAGAGTAAAGATAGAATTAGAGATAATATGTTTATCTCCCCACTTCAAAGTTTTAATATATTCCTTAAACAACACTTAACAATTGGCTCATAACATTAAACTAAACACCTGAAGAGATTTTTTTAAAAAATATGACTGATTCGTATCTATATTCATTTAGAAAAATTGGTAGTGGCAAGTTCTCCTCAAACTGATTGCATTTTTTAACAAACAAAATTTTCAGAGCATCGTGATGCTGCTTAAGATTACAGAATTTGTAGTCCATTGTCATCTCCCTTAAAGACTTAAATATCACATTTGTAGTCTACAAGTTTACAACTACATTACAGTTCTGTGAACAATCAAATGCAGAAGACACAAGAGATGAAAACAACATTGTAAGAGCAGTCAAAAGCACAATTATGTCCGAATCGATAGAGGCAGCATGCAACCTAGCTAATTCCATTGATTGCATTAGATTCATAGGTCAGTCCATCTCCATACCAACCTCCACTGCAAAAGCTCCTAAGGTGCAAAATCGTCCAACAAACCTCAAGTTTGACATATGGCACCATTATGTTCCAAAATCCAACGAGATATGACGACCTCCTCGTGCTTCTTGATCCACTGGAATGATCCGGAAGCTAAAATGTAGTCAATAGAAAAAATACGACCTTACACCATACTGAATCAGCAGGATATGTAGAGAAAAACCTTTTATATCTAGCAAGATATGTAGAGAAAAAGTTCATCACGGCAATCAATCGGGATCAAGCAAGGTATGTAGAGCAATAACAAATGAAACACTAAAAGATTGTGCTTCGAGTGCTTATTAGGGTTAGATCCGGCCGCGAGGATAGCACAGGAAGCAACCAAATAGAACACACAAAATGGGGTAAGGATTGATACATTCAAAATAAAAAAGATACCCTCCTTAGAGAGTGGGAAGGCAACCGAAAACACATCCTTTTTTTAACAACTCAACATTGTTAAACTCCCAACCTAGTAACACATGCTTTCACAACCAACTTGCATATCTTGCAGTTATGTTTTCCTCTTCCAGGTTTTTATAAAGGAAATAACTTGACAGGGGTTAAGTCCGGTGCAAAAGAAATCAACTATATTATGCAATAATCTTGTACCGGTCGCATAAACATACTCTCGTATGAGAATAAATTGTTTTCACTTATTAGGTCCGACATTTACATCACAGGATGTAGAAATCCAAAATCCGGAGTAGTCATATAATACTATTTAGCACAACGAGCTTCTATATAGCTCGGTCAAAAGTTTTCTCACCTTTGGCATATCAACAGGTCTACAATTCAAATAGAACTATCGGTCTCAATACCCGATCCTGAATTTGGAAGATAATCATTTAAGCCATTTACTTAAAAAAAACTTTTAAGCCATCTAAGATGCTAGCAGTAAAAGGCTCTAGGGTATTTAAAAGTGGGCAAACCAAATGTATTAATGATTGTCTTTCACTGAAATGCTTCCTTCATTTCTACTCCCTCCGTTCCTATATGTAAGCATTCTTAGAATCCCGAGGTAGAAATAGTCAAGAGAGAAAAAGTCATATATACTCCTCATCATAAATTCTTCACTCACCCACCAACCCATAATTTTTTTGTCCTATTCATAGAAATGCTTACATTGTGGAACAAAATTTGAATCCTTAGAATGCTTATATAATGGAACGGAGGGAGTAAGCTCTATCATCTTAGATTTTTTTTCCTAACAATATTTGTAGAATAAGATAGAAGTAAAACATCTTTGAGCAGAAAAAATAACAACAAAGAAAAAACTCACGAGTAAGCAGGGATATGATTTCCCATACTCCTTCCAAACGTCCGAAATTGAGTCGGTGGAATACCTGCTTCAAATGTGCATTTGAAATTGAGTTAACTGAGACAAAAGTAATAAGAAAGAAAAAAAAACCATTAGTGTAGCACAAAATCGGTCCGACAAGATACAATATGCTTCCGTGGCTGTAGGACAAAATTAAGAAACAAAAGGTAAAACAGCATATAAAACATACCAACTGCTCATCATTGTCCAGTTTTTTAGACCAAACACAATTTTCACACTACAGTATTGTATGATTATTATATTTTTAGGGTGGATTGTCTGAAGGAAAAAGAAAGAATGCTAGAAATGCAGAACACCAATTTGAAACCGCATCAAAGTGTGATGTGAAACCTGAAACAAACATGTGAATTAATTCGTGGCCAGGAGGAGGTTCGGGGAGGAGGTCGAAGTAGATTTCGGTTGTTGCGATGCGGCCTGCAGGCACTCAGTCACGACGATGTGGTTGCGTGAGTGTGTGAGTGGTTCAAGGGTGAAAGGTGCAGGCGTGGGGGGATCGCCGAGGCGGTGGCGAAAATCGGGGTGCGGCAGCGGTGATTCGCAGCTGCGTGAGGTGGTCGCGGCCACGATGTGGTTGCCGGCAAGGGGGCAGGTTACGGATCGCATGCACGAGTTGGGTGGGCAGGGCGCGGAAGATCACGAGCGGTGAAAATATTTCGCATGGAAACACAGCCAACCAACCTTCGATGGGATCGGAGGAGAGATCGACAACGCCGCACGGGTCACTAGAGACAGGACCGGCCGGCGGACGGTGCAACCATCCACGGGGGCGGAGGAGAGATCGGTGGCGCCACGCGGATGGAGGAGATACCGGCGGCCGACGTGAAGCGACCTTCAACGGGTAGAATCGCTACGGAGGAGGTTCCGGCGCGACCTTGAACGGACGGAATTGCTGCGGAGGAGGTTCCCGGCGGCGGCGTTGCGTTGGTGGACGTGCGACGGGAGGAGTCCGTCGGCGGTGCTACCTTCCTACGACAGTTCTTCTTTCTTTTCTTTTTCTGATCAAAATGTCTACGGCAGTTGTTCCTTTTTTCGGAGGGGGGGGGATAAAACGTGAGATGGGTTTGGGTATGGTGGTTCCCGATCAAAACGTGTGGGTTGATCCGATCTTTATTGGCCATCGATTTTAACGTAACTTTCTATTAACCCTTGGATATGTAACACCGTGACTCGTGAATTTAAGTGGTGGAGATAAAACAAAAGAATATACTAGCAATAATAGACTAGAGTTGGTACAAGTATTAGAGTAATAAGTAGCAATAATATATGGGCAACCTCATTCAATAGCTTCTACAAAGTGTTTGTATTTTTACTCTCATTTTCTTCACATAGCTAGAGGCAAGTGTGAGTGTGTTGTGTGTGAACAATTGAGAAACTAATAAGAAAATATTTGACATGTATATTTAATTATAATTAAAATTTAGCTCGGATGGGGGCACATGCCCCTATAGTAAGAAATTTCGAACTGTCAAAACAATATGTTTCACCAGGATACACTAGTTAAACATGACTACCACAATTTTTGCAGTTGTCGGGAATGACAATAAAGCTTTATTGTTTTTTAACCCATCGAACAAATACGACAAAATACTCTAATGTGTCTTTTAATTCCTGTATGTAAAATTCAACCAAAAGTTTAAACTTAAAATAATATTTTTAATCAAAAGGCTCAATCAATGTAATTTTGATTACCCAAGAATAGATCCAATAAATAAGAGTTCATCGAACCATCGTTTCGTCCTAGCCTAGCCACCTAATACAACTGAAAAAAAACATAAGAAATACGACAGAGGAGAAGGGGCATCTCATGGGTCCCGTCTATCATCCGTCGGCTATCTTGGAGATTACAAAGTTGCAATGCAATTTTTGTTGCCGCAACGGCAAGTAAACCAAGCAACAGTTTTTTTATAATAATAGGAAGACGTATGAGTCGTAGTCCACTGCCAAACAACTCGTAGTTCAAGTGATGCATGTTTTGAATCAGGACAACTTTTGCAGTTAGTTATTAACACAAAAAAGACTTTTGCAGTTAGTGCACATCGTGAAGTATGAAGAACAAAGGTACTAACGTATAAATTATTTGTCATTCAGGTTGCCGCGTCGATTTTCGCTCTTGGCCTTCTTTTCTGGTGAAGAGGTACACAGTATATGCTGACATAGTCACATCCACCTTTCAGTTGTGCTTTTTATACAACTAGTAGTGTACTAAAAACAAGTGATAGTAGCTGTAATATCCGTCTGAATGTCTGATCACATAGTGACAAGGCAGAATTTACAATGCGGCAGGTACGCACCGTAGTACGCCATGGATGGATGGATCGCTCATCTCTGATCGTGTAGTTAGTGATAAGATAAGCTCCGGAGCCTGAATCTTGATCAGTACGCGCGGCAATCACCCATAGTTTAAACAAGGACCTCCCTGACCTGCGCAGAAACCGACAGGAACCAGACATGAGGACAGCACGTACGGCGTTGTGCCGCCCAGATCGGAATCGGGCCTCTCTCTCTTCCTTTCTTCGACGAAGCTTCGCCGCATTTTGTTGCGTTGTGCTCCCGCGACATATAAACTAGCATCGGTTGGTGCCCCCTTCCTCCCTCCACGCCACCTGATGTGTCCCCGAACTTGTCGCGACGTACTTAGACATACGAATGGCGATGAGGGTCGTAGTTCGCGATGTAAGCGGCGCGGATGCGGGTGCCCGCCCCGCACGCCGCAGGAGCCGCATGGACACGAGCCGTACCGGCAGGCGAGATCTAAGCGCCCGCTCTGGAAGAAGAATGAATAATGCACGGCATCCTGTCGTCGCCTGTCGCCGTGCGCAGCGTAGCTAGTAGGACGGTTACCAGGTCGACACGTACGGCTGGTTTGGAGCCGTTTTGTTTTCGCATAGACGTAGTAGCTATATAGTGCGCCGTACAAGTAGAATCCACCGAGCCAAAGGGGAAAGAAAGGAGGCCAGTGAGAGCGCTTGCCCGATTGTCCCGCACTCGCCGCTGCTTGCACGGCCTGTCGACGTCGCGCGCCTCCCTCGGTTGTCACCTCGCGTCGGCCTTTCAATTTTGTCACTTTCTACCGACCTCCCCGTCCCGGCGGGCACCGCGCGATCCACAAGCGGCAGCCGTGCGGGAATCTGATCTATCTGGGTTCGATCGGATTCGCGCCTCCTCTGGTCCGTCCGTCAGATCCATCGTGTTGCTAGAGATGGACCGGTTGCCACGCCGCAGGCCTGCGCTGGACGTTCCGCTCGCGCGGCTCGGGCGCCGCCCGGGAGACGACGACGTGCGCGCACGGGGCCTCCAGTAAAAATACAGTAGAGTATTATTTTTCTAGTAGCCAATAGCGTACAGAGCGGTAGGAAACGGTGCCGTATCCGCGGAGATTCCTCGGTCGCGGCAAACGAACGGCGTCGCGCTATCTGCCGTGTCGCACGTAGCGTCGTAGTCGATCCTTCCATACGCGATGAGCTCTCGGTCGCGCGGAGATATTTCCGTACGAGCCGTAGATGAGTCAGCATGAGCGGTAGTAATCACTAGGGTAGCTACCGGTGCATGACGGGCTGTCCGGCCGACGACAGCAACCGCTGCTGCAACGGAAGCTCGAGACACGGCATCCTTTCTATAGGCACTGTCTGGATCGCCCGGCCGCGGATCATAGACCTTTTCCGCGGACAGTGGAAAGTAACGGGGTGTCAGATACCTTCCCATCCCGTCGCCAAAGGACCCCGCCGGCGACAGTCTCTCGTCAATCTCGGATCACCCAAGAACCCCGTTTGTACTACGTTGTTGCTCCATCAGAGTGCACGTCACATGACACGTACCGGTATACGCACACGTTCCCCTTAAACTACTCTACTCCGCCGGTAAATGTAAATAACCGTGGCGCGTTTTCACTTCGCAGACAAGAACAAGGCAAGGCAACGACGACCTCGCTGCCGTGTCGCTGTCCCAAGCTTCTCACCCCGGCCGAATCTGCTGCTGTCCTACACAGCAAAAGCGCGCGGATGGCGGAGGGACCCGTCATTCAGAAGAACGTGGTGTCAGGCGTCCAATCATTAACAAATCTATCGCCACAAAACCGGTAAACTACTCGGCTGCGCTCGTGCGCGCGGCCTTCGGCGAAAGCTCGGTTCCGCGACGCACCCGGCGCACCTCGCAGCTGGGATCCACGCGTCCCGTCTCGGCGCTCTGCACCGGATGTGGCCAGCACGGCTTCCATTTTCTGAAAACTTCTCGGCTCAGGCCTCCGGGGATGTTGGATCAGCTCGCGGCAGCGCTGCAGATACTGCGCCCTCCATCCCCAGCGTCGCTCTGCGCTAGTATCTTCCTCGTCAGGCCCGTCAATGAGTGTACGGATCACATCCGCCTGCCCGGCTGTTGGTTCATCGTAGATTCGCGGGAGCCTTACGTGGCCAAACACACGTGCGCTAGCTACGGACAAGCCAGGGCCGTGATGATTCCTAGCATCAAGCTAGCGTTTCTACTTTAATTAGCAAGGTGCCTTCACCTTTCACTGAGTAATTATCTGATGCTGCGAGCTTCCGTATACGACCGAAACGCGGTCATGGAAGTCAAGATGAAAAAAATTTGACAGTGGCCAGTGTCCCTGGGATTTCTTTCACGGAGCCGTACGCGAAAATGAGCTGGATTTGGCCTCGTCGCTGGCGGTTCATTTGCGTGACGTCAGAGCGCGCCGTTCCCAGCATAGGTATTGCCTGTCCCGGTTACACCGAAGCAAGGACCGTATCATTTCCCACTCCAGAGTGAAAAACAACGACGTGGCCGATAACAAAGGAACAAAAGGTAACTTGGACAATGCCATCACCGGCCCCGGCTGCTATCTTTGGGCTGCTGTCTTGAGCAGTCGCAGCACCACTGTCTCGACCAAAGGGCTTGACTAAGCAACGACGTGTTTTGAGTTTTGGGGAAATACATGTAATCGATTTCATTTCTCCCTGTCCCGTGGGTGTCGAGGAAACCGCACAAACGCAACATGGCCAAATGCAAATGTACTCTGGTTGGCCGATATGAGGAATCCTGGTGGACCACGCCCGTCCGAGCACTCCACACACACCGCCCCCTTTGGCCCCCACGAAAACTATCGTTGCAATTTGTTTAGCTAAAATCCTCGCGGGGAGAGGGATCTAAGCCAAACGCCATCGAATTTTCAACTCCAGAAACTCAGGTTCACTCGCTCACTCCTGTGGCCTATAAAGCCGCCCGGGTCCCCCCTTCAGCGCACTCCTTCCTCTCATCCTCATCACCGCCGCAGCGAAGGCAAACAAAGCAAGGATCTTTCCGCGGATTTCTCGCGAATCGCCATGCTAAAGAGGCAGCAGAGAGGGTTCCGTCTCGGGCGGAAGCTGCTCGGCTTCTGGAGGTGGGCGCTCTGCAACCGGCGCCGCCGCCGAGGAGGAGCAGGAGGCTACCTCCGCCTGCGCACCTGCTCCGGCGGCGACACCTGCCGGGACCGCGCGGCGCGGAAGCTGGCGCCGGTGCTGCGCTGGGGCCGGTCGCTGGCGCGGCGGCTGAGCCTCGGGTGGCGGTCCGGCGGCGCGGCCCGGATGCTGGACGACGGCGGCGAGCCGGCGCCCAGCACGCCCAAGGGGCAGGTGGCCGTGTACGTGGGCGGCAAGGCCCCCGGCGAGTCCATGCGGTACGTGGTCCCCGTGGTGTACTTCAACCACCCCATGTTCGGCGAGCTGCTCAAGGAGGCCGAGGAGGAGTTCGGCTTCCAACACCCCGGCGGCATCACCATCCCCTGCCCCGCCGCGAGGTTCGAGCAGGCCGCCGCCGTCGCCGCCGCGGGGAAGAAGGGGTTCGGGCTCGGTAGGTGGTAGCATCAGCCATCTCTCCTCGGCCACTCAGTTCAATTCAGTTGTTTAGGAGGAAGAGAGACAGAGTCACGGATGCAGAGGGAGAAGGGGCGGCCCCTGACTCCGGCAGGCGGCGGAGGCGGATGGTTGTACATACGTGTTCCTTCCATCAAGCCGAGGCGGGGGCTGCTTAGCTAGAATTTTTTGGTTCTTTCCATGATTGGTTCTGTTCAGCTGGTGGATGCCGTGATTTGTTTCTGGGTCTTGTCATTATAGAGAGAGAAATGCTAATTCTTGTTCAAAACCTGCTGGTTTCATCTTCAAAGCACAAGAATTTCCTGGCATGCCACCAACTTCCTGTGAAGTCTGAAGTGAGCAACGAATCGACTGTGTTGGATTGTCTACGAATCTTCCGATTCGGTCAGCGTAACCGAGTAGTATTATCGCTAGATTGTACGGACCGGCACACCAGCAGTCGAGCTTATCCGAACGTCGATCAGGATACTCTAATCTTACATTAGCACGAGTAATTTACTACTACTACTACTACTTCTGCTAACAGCAAAGCTGCCAGCAGCCTGCCACTCCGGCGTCTGCTCCTCTGCTTTGTTGGACTGCCCCGTCCCGTTTGACTGAGATTTCGCATGAAACATGAGGGCGTCCCTCCACCAACCCTTCTGATTGAATGAATAGTTGAATTTCCGCTCATGCCTATCTCTAGCCGCCCAGTCCGCGCGAATGCGAGAACCTGATGCCGATCGCTTGGGAACCGTGCCGTTGAGTGAGCTCGGAACTCGCAAGGAAGGTGAGATGAGTAGGGCCACCCACACGCTGTACGACCCCGTACGCCCGTCCCTGAACCGTCCGTACCCCACGCCACGCGCGATCGACTTGTCCTGGCAGTTGGTTGGAGCACGCCGTCGCCGCCGCGACACTTCTGCACGCCAAGCAACAAGTCGTGCGTGCGTGCCCCCTCCCTTCCCTTCCCCTGGGTTTGGCAGCCGGAGTCCGTTTCCAAGCGTCAGCCCGGAGGCGTGATCACGCGACGGCAACTCATCAGCCTCTGCTCTGCTCGCGGGGAAAGAAGCCGAGCGCGAAACGCTGCGAACAGGCGAGCATCGTGTGTGTGCGCGCGCTCGGCCCGAACCGAAAGATTTGCGGGCACCTGATCGACAGGGACCCGGCCGCTGGGCACTGTTACCTACCGGAATCCCACAGTAACCATCATGAATTCGTACGAGAACGCCGCTGTCCGTTCACGGGGCAAACGCGATTCCGGTCGCTCGCTGGCCCGGGATATCACCGACCGATCTCCCTCGCGGCCCGGATCCTCTGGCTGGGAGGAAACGGGCGCGCTCACCGGTCCGGCGTGGGAGCTGCACGGACGCAATCATCATGCCGCTCGAGCTACGCAATCGCAAGGCGGGAGACGAGACGGGTGGATTCCGTTCCGTTCCGGCGCGATCGGGATCGATCTGGCCCGGCTCGGCGAAAAGTTGTGACGACCGTTTCGTGTGGCGCCCACCGTTTCCCTTCTCGTCGGGTTCGTTTCTGCTCGGCTGGTTCCGCCGGCGTTTCCTTCCTCCCCCTCCCCCGCATGAGCGCCAGAGCATATCCGCGTTCACACAGCCGAGTTTCTTTTCATCCACAGGAAAAAAAAGGGTCGTGATGGCGCCGTGTGCATTATTGAGGCGATCAGGAAAGCTGAACTGCGAAATCCGCTGCTTTTGGAGAGCGCGACGACGACGACTCGGGTCGTTTTCAGCCCACCACCAAGGTTCTCTTTAGGCGAGCGGCTAGCAGCTTCGAAAGCATGGGAGCGCAACAAACAGATAACTTAGTAAATCTTTGCGCTTAGGTACCGATGCCGTACACAACGCCCGTTACGACCAAAGCGTGTACGTACGTCATTGCATAGTTAGTGCTTGATGTTATCTGTATATACTACTTATACCTGTGTGTATCTCTATATATGGACTGTTGTACGGCGGTATTATCCAGACTCGATCGACTGCGTCTTTCTGCATTGGGAAAATAGAGGGCGACAACAAAGAGGAGGACGACGAGGTGGTGTGTCATGTGTGGTTACTCGCGTCGTGTATTACAACTCTTTGTTCTCGTTGTCTTCGTCGTCGTGGTAGATAAAGTCAGAAGCACGCCGCTGTCAGGAGGGTAACGAACCGAGAAGCGTGCACGGTCCACCACGAAAAAGTCAGAATGGATAAAAGGCCTAAAAATAGCCACACCAGGTTAGTACAGGCTTGCCTCCCGTTGACACTTCCTCAGTCCTCAAACAGGGTGATGACTCCGGAAGGGTTTCAATCATCGGTTCCTGCATTCTTACGGCAATGGTTTTCAACGGGCAAGTGAGCAAGTAAATGTGGATGCTTTGGTTTTGAGGCATGACTCGTTGAGCCGGTGAGGACTGGTCGCTGAGTGCAGAAATGTCGATGGAGTGAATCCACGCCGATGTGCACTAATCATAATTTGGGCCTTCTCAACCAAAGTTAGCCCACAACTCCATTCAGCCCAAGGCCGACGGTGTGGCGGCCTCAGGCTCTCTGGCAGCCCGATGAATGACGATGGTCCAGCATCAGCTCAGCAGTCAGCACACGTATAGCACAGGTTCGCTAGCAGGTTGGAAGTGATGCAACACTGCGCCAATCCTTTGCATTGCAGGGAGCTTTCCCGGCGTTCACACACTGCATGCCGTGGTGCGGCTTTGCGTGATTTTACGGTGAACAACGTTCCATGTATGTATATATATACGCACGCGTCTCACTTACGTCGAACTCAGCAGGAAGCATCTGTGCTAGAGCTTGAGCGAAGGATCGATCTATCTTGTTCAACCGTTACTTCGCACCACGGATTAGATACTCCTACCTGCTTGCGAACCTAACCAAAAATAGTTGGATCGACACATAGTGCTGTAGGTCGGAAAGGTGTCTGTAGCTATATACAGCAAGCCGTGAACGAGAGAAACAACCTACTACACGGCAGGACATCTCGCATTCAGTGAACTCGGAAGGAAACTGTACCGGAAGCTTGCAGTGCATTGCATTGTGTGGCCTCTCTCTAATTCGATTCGATCCTCTCCACGACAAGAAAACCCCAGACCGTCCGATCCGTCTTTACCAGCCACTAGCTGTACGTGATGCACTGAATGGTCAGGCTCATCTCCGGTGCTCGACACGTACGTCGTACGAATGTATTCCCGGGAAAGGCACCGGCCGGTGGAATTTCACACTCTCTCTCGCCCACGGCAGCGCCGCGCACTGGTTGCTCGGCTATTTAAACAGCAAATGTTGCTCAGAGTCACAGCACATAGCCGCAGCCAGAGCGTGTCGACATACACCAAGCTAGCTCCCCTCGCCGTTCCTGCCCGGCTCGGAGCCATGGACGAGAAGTCGTTGTTGCTGCCAACGGCGTTTGCGGCGCACAAGAAGATGAAGAAGGCTCGGCTTCCGCTTCCATCAGTGGAGTGGGTCTGCCACTGGGCGCTCATCAACGCCTTCAGCGTCGCCATCAGCCCCGTCGTCCCCTTCACCTGCAGCCCGGTAATAACTAGTTACTCTCCTGGTTATTTGCCACGCTCCGTGCCTTCCAAGTTCGAATTCCTTCTGAATGCATATTTACGCACGTGCAGTCCTCGTGGTTTTTCCCGTGCATCAAGGGGTCCAAAGAGCAGAACGCCGCGGTGGGCGACGCGATGACCACGATGCTGTGGTGCACGGCGCCCCTGACGGCCGCCGCGGCGGCGGCGCTGCTGCTCCCGCTCCGCCGCAGCCGGTGCCGCCGGCACCTCGCGCTCGTGGCGCTCGCGGCCACCGCCGCAATCCACGTCCTGATTGCCAGGATCATCTTCATCATCCTCGCCGCCGACCCGGATTACCTCTTCATTAGGATCTACGGCTTCGGGTTCGACTCCATCTACGCCGTGTTCGACGTCCTCGGCTTCTTGGGCCTTCTCGTGGGAAGGGAGGACGAAGGCGACTAATTAAGCTCATGTACGTGACAGACCACGCACAGTCCTCGCGCTCGTGTGACTAATTAAGCTTGATAGATTAATAGCTTGCTCAGTAGGCGCTGATCGATGATGGATATATACCAGCTAGAGCTAGTGTGTGTGATGGATCAAGTGCCATATATATGCACACGTCACTGTGGTGTCATCCATGCCACACGTACGTGTGTAAAATATACTAGTATTTGGCTTGTGTGAACCCTGGCTGATTATATGCGGTCTTCACAAAAGCTACTTTGCTGGAACTTTAATTATGCAGATTACTCCAGAAATGTGACTGCGTGTTTGCGTTTGTCAGTAACCAATAACTTTAATCAGGTTAGGGAACTCAAGAATCCTCTCAAAACCAATGACTCTGATCAGATCCTTCTTGTACTCAGTAAAAGACTGAATCACACGGTAAACATGCCAAGGTGACATACGAGACAAAAGGGTATTCCGCACTAGTCGTTGAGCCACCGACATGAATATGAGAATCATGAACAAAATTGCCCATAGGAACTGACACCCATCCATCATTCTTCAGAACGGTTGCAAACAAAACAATCAATCAAACCCGTATCAATCTAGCGTAATAGAAAAACTCTATAAACAACAAATACCATAACAGGCCAGGAAATCCTTTTCTTAGATGCAAAACGACAATCATTTACTAACCTAGTTCGCATCCTCCTTAGAGTCCATGGGAACCGTGGAGCCGTCGCCGTCGCCGGGTTCCGTCATCCAAGCATGTGTGGTCCAGATGAACAAGCCACCGTTGTGTCCCCGCCGCCAGACGTCGTGATCCAATTTCCAGGAACAAATGGCGTCTGGTCCAGATGATGAAGTTCAGATGTGGAAGAAACCTGTCCTCTTTACACCCTTCCATGTATTAAATACGAGATCATCCCACCTTTGCCGACCTATCGCATTAACTGCACCAAATAATTCCATTTTTCTTTCAAATACTCCGTCCAAGCATACAGCTACTCGGTCCCTACGCCTGCTGTATACGGACCCGACACGATATTTGGAGAAACGTGGCCGCACAGAATCCCACGCGTGGGATAAAATCCGCTCTACATGTAGCAAGGACAGAACACTGGCCGGCAGCATCTCAATAATCTTGGCTGGCTCTGGTCTACTTAACTACTAGTAAGTAGTAGTACTTTTGTTCCTTCTCCATGCATATCGAATGAAATTAAGGGTGTGTTCGTTTCTGAGGTCTAAACTTTAGAAGTCTGTCACATTAAAAAGAATCTTACTATTTAAAAGTAGTAAATAAAGTTTAATTATAAAATAAATTACAGGCTCCTAGACTAATTTACGAGACGAATCTAATGAGGTTAATTAAGTCATGATTAGAAGACGGTTACTATGGCATCACTTTAACAAAATCTAAATTAATTAAGCTCATTAAATTCATCTCGAAAATTAGCACCAATCTGTCAATAGGGTTTTGTCATTAAATTGATTGAAATATTCATAAATAATAAGATTCTCTTTGATATAACAATGCTAAATTTTAGAGGCAGGAAACTAACAGGGCCTACCTATGACTTCTTTTTTCCCGCTCCATTGTCCCCATCAGCTGCAGTCCGGTAATTAATGGTCTACTCCTAGTAGTTTGCTGCAAGGACGCATGCACGATGCGGCGTATGTATAGTGCGCTAATTTTTCTAGTGTATATTTGCATATGCGCGCATGCAGTCGGCACTTTCCGGACTTCCGGTGCATCAACGACGCAAAAGCGGTGCTGTGGTGGGCGCCCAGGCAGCCGCGGCGGTGGCGGCACTTCTTCTCCCGCGCCGCATCCGCATGTGCCGCCTGTTCTCCGTGCTCGTCGCGCTCACGCCAAGCCTCACCATCCACTTCCTGATCTTCCAGATGGTCATCCTCGTAACAGAACAGATGCTGCGAAATTTGATCGAGACGGAGGGCTAGCTATTTGCTAGGCTTGATGATGTTGCTAAAACTGGGCCACCATCGTGCTTGCAATACGACAGAGCCCAATGTGTGATTTCGGGAAGGAACCGTGACACGGTCCTGCATGTGGCCCAGCGCACATGTTGTATTTTCAGCAGCCACGCGTACGTCAATATTCGGCAAGTCAGGCAGCCCGAGATCATAGCAACAGGCAGTTGAGGAGGCTATTAGCTGACGAGACCGTGCAGCGCAGTGTTGTTCGCCCGGCCCCTGCACCTACCTACTCCCGCCCCACGGAATCGACGCTGCGGGGCCGGGACTCGCGTATGTTCTCATGCGCACGGCATGGCAACGGCGCATGTTGCGCTTCTGCTGCGGGCCGGGAAACTAACGTTCGGGAACACAGGGACGCGCTGAAAAGGCGGGCAACGGCGTGGCCACAGCCTTCACGGGAGCCGTCGGGCGCAGGCCCGGTCTCGACGCGACCTGGCAAGAAGCTGTGACGTTTGTCGCGCGCCTGATTCCCTGGCCGAGCAAACGTCGCGCTTTTCTTCTTATCTTGAAGGAATCTAGCAAAAGGCAGTGAGACCTTTGCTTCATTGCTTGCTTAGCGACCGTCAACCTGTACCATCAATTCGGTGCCCGCCCGGCAGCAGCATCTTCCGTGTTCCGGAGTCTCACGACTCGGGTCACTTCCAAAATCACACCGTTGCTGCACCCATCCATCCACCCACCAGTCACAGCACTGTTAGCAACAATCATATGGATCGGTGACACCCAAATCAGCAACCCACGACGCTGGAAGAAGCAGGTCGCGATCGCCTCACAACCCGATGACCAGACCGCCCATATATATCGGGTGTGCACTTGTCGAGACGGCACGGGCTCTCATCATCTCCAGACCCTGCCGTCAATAAACAGTCGCACGTCGCCGCGGCCCATGCCGTCGCCAGCTGGGAGAACACAACAGGACGACAAGTGAACCTTCCTTCCCCTGTAGTCCTACTTGATGCATAGCTATCCAAGGGAATATTACCGGGTCACAGCCACCACCGGCCAACCGAGGGAGCTCCAACGGTAGCCGCGCAACGGCGCGCGGCATCTTCGCCCTGTGGAGTTGGAGGATGCTATATATCCTAGTTGTACGGATAAACCACGCATGTGGTCCCTTTTCTTTTCTCTAAAACTATCTTTTGCCTCTAAATAATCAAAGTCTCCGGTATGATTTAAATGTCATAAATAAACGTAATTTATGATATTTCTATTTTGAGCTTGTGTTTTGTGTACATTTTGTTTATAGACTCTTCTACCTAATTGTGACCGTTAAATCCTCATAAATTTCAATGATATATCTTTTTCCTTTTTAAGATTAATATGATAATTCGTGACTTCAAATAAGAAGGTGGAAGATAGGTACCTTCTCGAAAATAAGATTTAGAGGGAAAAAATAGCAAGCCACACACAAATATCTTAAAAGGATTATGGACTATTAATACTGCACACAAAATGTGCTAGGGAGAGAGCTCTCCATAAAGGGATATCATTCCAAACTTTTTATTTGGTTGAAGTATGTACTACTTGTTTTGTAAAACGGATTACATCCACACCCACGCTCTACGATCAAATGTGCCCTTAAACTATCTTTACAATGCTTAAGAAACACACAAGATCATTAGATTTGATACCAAGGAAGATATGAAGGTCAAGAGGTGTCATGCAACTATTCATAGGCTACAAATATAATCATACTTCGAGTCCGACACTAGAATTCAAATGTTTGATTTCTAAGGACCATATTCAAGTTCAAGTCCATTTTATATCGATTTTTACCTTTGTAACATAAATACCAATAAGTAGTCATCCTTATGGGTCTACTCCAAAAGCAATTAATTTGCAATAAATTAAGAACAAATATTTTATATATTTAAGCAGTGGACTAAATCTTCAAGAACCGGCACCAAATACATGCTACAGATTAGTCGAAGCAACCAACGTCGTGGTGGGAGTCGAGTCGAGTCGTGTCGCCGAGTCGTCATCGTGTGCTGCCACCCACTACGCATCATCCTCGCTCAGTCGCGTTCAAGTCTTTCACTCTGTGTTGTGTAATGGACTCATCCCATGAGGTCCGAATGTTGCATAACAGTAGCTCCATACTTTTCCCGACTCGTATGTCTTTTTTTAAAGAAAAATACCTCGCTCATTTGACTCCCAAGTTTAATTCTCTGGCTCGTTTAACTCTTAAAAATCCCTTTGCTCTGTTTTTGCACTGTTTCGAAAAAAATGTCTCTTTACTCGTTTGGGATGTACAGGAGATATGTTCATGTGCAAAAGATCACAATTTGCACGTCGCCAGCTGGGAGAACAGGGCGACAAGTGAACCTTCCTTCCCCTGTACTTACGGCTCGTGTTGTCACGCTTGATGCCATGCTTTAGCTATCGAAAGGAATATTAACGGGCCAGAGCCGCCACCGGCCAACGAGCTGAGGTCCAACGGTAGCCGCGCAGGGAGGCATCGTCGTCCTGTGGAGTGTACGTATAAATTCTGGAGACGCGCGCACGCACCACAAATCCCAGGCATTTATTCTGTTGAAACTCATCATCATAACCTTTCTCCCCGCACTCCCAAGACGAAGACTCGGAAAAACATTCGCTCGCCACACACTCTGCCTCCGGTACCGGCAGCTCAGGGCAAGCCACCGAAACCACTACGCGTTTGCGCACGCAATCAAGCAGTCGCATCTAGTCAGCCATGCATCGGCGCAACAACCTCTGCTGCGCCCGCCACGTCGCCGCCGCCCTTGTCGTCGTCGTTCTCGCCGGCGTAGCTGGGTTCTGTCCTCTGGCCGCAGAGGCGTCCACGGACACGTTCATCTACGCGGGGTGCTCGCCGTCGCGGTACAACCCGGGCACACCCTTCGAGTCGAACCTCAAGTCCCTGCTCACCTCCGTCACCAGCGCGTCGCCCAACGAGCTCTACAACAGCTTCACCCCGGGCGCCAACGGCACCGCCGGCGACGCCGCGGCGCCGGCGTACGGCCTCTTCCAGTGCCGCGGCGACCTGGACGACGCCGCCTGCGCGTCCTGCATCCGCTCCTGCCTCGCCCAGCTCGACGCCGTCTGCCCCGCCGCCTACGCCGCGTCGCTGCAGCTCGACGCCTGCTACGTGCGCTACGACACCAGCAACTTCATCGGCCAGCTCGACACCGCCATGGTGTACCGCAAGTGCAGCACCAGCAGCAGCAGCGACGGCGGGTTTCTGAAGAGCAGGGACGCCGTGCTGGCGGACCTGCAGCAGGGCGTGGTCAACGGGTACAAGGCCGGCAGCGACGGCGAGGTGCGCGGCGTCGCGCAGTGCCTCGGCGACCTCGCCGTCGCCGACTGCGCGACGTGCCTCACCCAGGCGGTCGGGCAGCTCAAGGGCGTCTGCGGCACCGCGCTCGCCGCCGACGTGTACCTCGCGCAGTGCTACGTCAGGTACTGGGCAAACGGATACCACTTCCAACCCACGCAAGGTACATGCACTATCTCTATCTCAATCGTGTCAGGCAACAGAATTTTAGATTCTGATGAAGAGCTCCGTTAGATTTACAGGCAAATTGCCAGATTTGATAGTCCACCAGAGCTGCGAGTTGCTGTAGGAATTGATTCCGTGTACAGTAGGGTAAACTTCCAAAAGTTACCAACCAGAGATCGAGACCGGGCAGAATATATCCTCTGACAGTCTTTTTCTGCATCTGGGTCGTGCCAATGGACCAAGATCAGGATTCAGAACGAGAATGTCCGATGCCTTTCCAAAAGTTTTAAAAAACTTGTTTTCTTGGAATTGTCTGTGACCAAATTCAAACGGGCCCAGTTTTTTAGCTTGAAATTTAAGCTACCAACAGACCGAATTGGCGTGGCTAGATTAGCAAAAGAGAAAGAGACAAGATAGCAATCACTGTACATAGCGGCGCCGCGCTCAGCGTACTAGCGACCCATAGGCTAGCGACAACACATTCTGTTCCTTCACCCTTGATCAGTGAATCTGTCAATCAATACTAGTTAATTAGTAGCTGAAGCAGGAGAGATAATTTGGTCATTTTTTTCCAATAAGTAATGGGTTTCAACGCTGATCATCGATCCTGGACGTTCTCTTGGATTTGTTAGGACAATAAGCTACTGTTGTTTCTGACCCAGAATAGGACCAAAGGGCAAAGGCAAATGCTAGATTCGTAGTTCCCCGCACGGTCACTCGTAGATGGCACTTTCAGCCGTAGGCTTCGGCGCGGAAATGCTTTTGTTTTTCAGCATATACCGATTTAAAGGCTTGTCCTGATCCAGCGATGGCGACTAAAAGCTGCTCTACTCTCTAAGCATATGTATGGATATATATATGCACGCACATTATGGGATCGGGCCTCGACGGCGGCATTAGCCACCCACTTCACATCACACACACGCTGCTGAATATATTCCCCATAAACTAAAGGAAGCACTCCGAGAGTGCGCGACTTTGCATATGCTATTGTTATCCTGCCGCTGACTGTCGTTCTCCTCCGTCTGCAGATTATTCGCAGGATGATGTTGGGAAGACTATTGCAATAGCCATAGGCATCTGCGCGGGACTGGCAATCTTGGTGGTGTTCGTCTCGCTTCTCAGGAAGAGATGTAAAGCCCCTGACTCTCGCCTTTTCTATTGTTATATATATCTTAGATCAAAAGTAACTTAAGGCCTTAGTTAGTTGAAGGCCGACTGAAAATTATATATGTTCAGAATGTTTGTTCTACATGCCTCAACTCAACTCACCTAAGCAATTCGATAACCACACTGATTCAACTTGCATGTGTCGCATGAAACTGATGCAAACTCCGTGATGTCTCTCTGCAGGCTAGCTGACCCTGGGCCGGCAGAGCTTCCATTCTCAGATGACGGCAGGAGAACAACGGACGCGTTAAAGAGATAGGTTTAATCATAGCTTGCAAAAGCTTTTGAAAATCATGTAATCTCATTTTGATAGCAACAGATAGATACAGGCTATTGGAGGATCACCACCTCAGTTTGAGTCATCATTTTTGGTCCACTGATAATGGCCTATTTACCCATCATCACAATCACATTAGCATCTGTTCATAATCACTCCTCTCAAGTTGATTGCAAACGGGACCTATATTACTTTACACAGGTACACTGAACACACGGCGCATAATATATACAACTATAGCGAACCAAACACACGGGGTAATTGTGAGCGATTTACAGTCCCCATATATCACAAAGTTGACGCAGAGGTTAGGAAACCACGGGGATCTTTACTACTGCTCTTAATAATTACAGGCTGCATATATGGTCAGGCGCTGTGACCTGAGTCATCGGGCTCCACCTTTCTGAATTGTAACGGCTGCAGGCATTGGTGCTTGCTTCCAACATTCTGTCCTCGGAGACACCATTGTTGCAAATGTTCGCAAACGCTCTCATGTGCTTCATGCCATATTGAGTGAGTGAACCACATTGGGATTCGAAAATTTGCACCTAGAAAGACATCGAGACAAAATAAGCTCAAAAGACAGAAGGAGACTGAATGCAAATGTGCAGGTACCAGATAGTGGAGGCGTACAATAATTACTGGTACAGGACCTCCAAGCAGTCTTTGATCAGAGTCTAATAAGGAAAATGCATTGAACTCACCATGCTCTTCAAACAATCCCAATCATCCACTAACGGCTGACCAGAGGATCTAACAGTCTCGAGCACTGAAGGCCCGCTCTCAAATCCAAAGACAAATCTCCCAATGAAATCAATACTGCTGTCAAGATGCTTCCTGTGTTCAACAGTTTCTTTAATCTCCTTGAGAGCCCTCAGCTTATCTTCAGATCCCTCATTTAACTTCTCATACTGAAAGAAAAAAGTGAACATTAACAAACCAAAATAGCGGGAGACACAACAATCGATTTGCAAAACTTGAGCCTGTCATTAGCGACAAGAGCTTAAAATTAAAGCAATGTACAAGATCTAAACATCTGGAGTGGGCACTATGGCAACAGCTTTGAATACACATGAGATTCTATTTGCAGCACTGGGTAGTAAACATGCATTGACCATTTCTCAAATGAAATATTACTCAATCCTGTTCCATTTCTTTTGATAAAATCTAAAAGAATATATCATTTCAGCTCTTCTTTTCAAGGGATAGATAAAACTAATGAAGGTACTGAATGGATAACTGGAATTTACCCTCTTCCACATGAAGAGTAGATCAGCGTCTCTTTGGTTGACTGCAGTCTTTGGGCTTTCCCAAAGCAATGTGTTTGCAATGTTGACGTTAGCAGGATCAAAACCTTGATAAAGGAAAAGCTTTTCATCCTTAAAGGTCTTGTCACCATACTCCATAACATGAGAACCCTCTTTGCGATCATTGGTGTTTGAGGTTCTTGCTTTCACCTGCTCAACACATTATGTGGTTTTGAAGCTCTTGGTTTTACCTTCCAAGCAAAGTATGTCACTAGCTGCAGCTAAACAGCACAGAGAAAGAGTACTCGAGACTTACCACCTCATACTGATCCTTGATAGTTTCCTTCTTTAAATTATGGGTTTGACTGCCAATTAAATTAGATCAGTTCAGGACAGCAGTTCTGATAATTATAAATAGTTGCTACAACAACATTTTGTATTCAGGCTGTATTGACTAAGAAACGTGAAGTGAAAAAAACAACTATGAACAGTCAGATATTTTCTTTACATTCTTTTTCACTTCTTTAATATTTTACATGCACTTGATTAGTTGATTTGTTATTACCGCTTACAACCGAAATCTGTGATTTGCCAATACATTATGTGCAATAAAGTGGCTGACTATTATACTAAATAGCAACCATGTGCCCATCCTATTGATTTTTTTCCCTTGACATGATATAGAAGCTAAACAAGCTTTATATAAATATAGAGTAAAATAAATCATGAATAATCCAAATGTCCATGTGTATATGCAAAATCTCACTACAGGCAACAAACTGAAGTTAAAACAGATGGGCCAATGATGACAAAAAAAAAACAGTTTCATGTGGGATTTATTGTATCCTTCAAGCATTCAAATACCTAATATAGCATAAAGAATAATATTTATCACACTAGAAACACTAGTGATGTACAATGGTACAATGATGCATTTTCCTGGATATCTATTAGGTTTGAAATGAGCATTACCTGTCTTCCATCCAAGAAACACTGTACAAATCACCTAAGCAGGTGATGTACTCAGGAGGGGGTGAGGGTTCCATCCCAGGACAGTATGTTCCCCAACTATTTTCAACGGCATTGGAGGCAGTTGTGACATAGATATTGAGATCTTCTGGCAATAAGCCCTCAAAGATACTGCCACTTTCACATGCTTCAACATATATAACCTGACAAATACATGAAATTTTGATTTTTAGTCTAGGTGCATCGGTCCTACTGTTCTAGAATGAACCTTTTTTGAGCAGAAATGTAAAATGGCGATCCTTACCATCTTCGAGTAGCTATTGGAAGCATGCTTCTTTTTCAAAACCTTGATTAAGTCACCAGCATACAGATATGGCATGTTAGGCATACCTGAAAAAGTTCCCATGGTTAAGCAAGCACCACACAGAAAACAAATGAGCCAAATTGGTTATGTGATATGTCCAAGTACGCACCAAGCACTCCAGGACCACCATGATCCGAGTAATAGATGAAGATGTGGTCATTTGGCTTGCTGTCTATCACCTTCTTACTCCCTCCAGTAACTGCACTTTTATTGCCCAAGAGGACAGCAAAGAAGTTTTCAGTAGTGACCTCGTGACCTGTGTAGTCCTGCAGAGTATGCAAAGTCGATCAAGTTTGCAGGAAGCAAGAGGAATATCAGCTTACTACAATACATATGTTATAGCAAAGCACAAACATATATATATATATATATTTCTTCATTTTAATAGTTACCTGCAGTATTGTGTGAGAATAAAAATAAAGGGCCGAAAGAACTGTAATACCTTTGGGACTCCAGTATACACATTTTCGCCTTTAGGATGGTTGATGATAACCCCAGGCCTTGGGTTGAGAATATTATGTGCAATATCATCATACATGAACACTACAATGTTCTCCTCTTTCAATCCACCTTTCCGCAGGATTTGGTACGCATGGCATACATCGGCCTGCCATGAACCAAGTACACCAACGTCACCAATTAATTCAATGTCTTCCATTTTTTTAGCAAGCATATACTAACAAACCTAATATGTGTCAATCATTCATGTAAGGCGTGGCATTCAATTATCTGAAGCATAAAAATTAGTATCCCCAAATACCCCACATTCCCACCTACTTCTGGCCAAACAAAATTTCGGTCAGTTATCAATCATGTCCCCCTGCCCCTAAAATTATCCGTGCAGACAGGAACCACCAGAAACAGAAAGCCAAACCATGTATGGACCTTTCTAACAAAGCAAGCAACAGAGGATCAGATGGCCCGGTCGTCAATTCCTAATAAATCCCGTGGGCAAATCATATCTGCACAGTCAGTACCAATCTCAGAGAGCGACCTGGAGTAACGATCAGCTCAAAATCTTCCACAATTCCTTTTTAGAAAAAAGTTTGCCTGCTTATATTGAAAGCCATAATAAATGCACAATCTCCCACAATTCAAAGCAGCGAGACTTTGAATCCGAAAGCTACATGTACAATCAAGCAACCAATCGTGCACAGGAGTGAGGGAATCGACTAGACGCTTCAAAATTCAGTTCCCGATCCCCAGATGTAATCCACTGCTCACACTCTAGCACACTGGAGCCGATCGCCCCCAGAGATCACATCACCTGGTGCCGGTAGTTCCCGTAGCCGGAGGAGCCCGCGATGAGCACGGCCCACTTCGTCCCCACAGCGTCCTCCCCTCCGCCGCCGTCGAAGCAGCAGCGTCACTCCCCTTCTCCGTCGGCATCCGTATCAGCGGCTCCCACTTCCCGCCGGTCCCATCCACCTCCGCAGCGGAGGCGGCGGCGGTCAGCGCCAGGAGCGAGAGGAGGAGCCCGCACAGCCACGCAGTAGCCATCGCCGGTCGCGGGGGTGCGGTGCGGCGGAGAGCGAAAGACGAGTAGGTGCGATGGAGAGAGTGATGGCGGCGGGGAGCAGGTACCGGGGGCCCGCTATAACAACGCGAACTGACGTGTCGTGCGGTGCGGGCACGAGACCCGGGAGCCTAGCCGTCGCGCCGTGCCGTGCCGTGGCGCGGGGTCGGCGGGTCGTCGCCCCTTCCAGCGCCGCGCGGCCGCTCACGCCTTCAACGCGCGCTGGCGCGGCAGCGCCTGGAACACGAGGCCGTGGCGTGGGCACCAGATTAGATCCCCGAGCTTTCGCTTCGAAATCGAGCTGTCAAGTGGCGGTTTCAACTCTAATCCAGCACAGAACTAGCGCTGACTGCGCGACAGTTTTGCTTTTTGCACCGCCACGAAAGGAGAAGGGGAAACCGATGCTATTTTCCTGGCGACTGGTAGAGAAAAATGGTGTAGCACTCCAGAAACGTTGCCGGGTGAGGTGGGAGAAATGGGCCGCACAGTGCGTTGCATACTCTCCTCAGCTCCTCTAGAGCAAACAAACGTTTATCTTTTGCGCTACTTTGCAAATTTTGCTCGAGTTTGCCAACTGAAGTGCTGAAAGCCCAGAAAAAGGATAAGGCGATTGCTTCACGCCGCGTCCACCACAGGTTCTACTGAATTGGAATTTCTGTTTGTGTGCTGTGGAGCATTATAATTTGTAGAGCAAAAAAGGTATTTTTTAAGAATAAAAAGCTATTCCCTCCATATCTAAATATAATTGTAACACTATTGAGCGTACCAAAAACTAATTAATTAGGAAATAAGTTTCTCGCTATGTCTTAAAATAATACGCTCTCAGTTCGACCTTATTCACTACCAACTACCGTATGATTGATTGCTTGCTCTCGGTGAAATGTTGAAGGTTCCAGGTTTAACTCCCCATGACCCTCAGTTTTTATGCGAATTATGGTTGCGAGGGATGCATGCTGGCCCATGACCCAACTTGTAGCTCTACGAGAGGAGGTCCAACTTGTAGCTCTACGAGAGGAGGGCCAAACATATTTGACCATGGCACTGCAATTTGTCCATCCAAGCCATCCAACCTACACTACACTGCAAAGCCTATCGAGCAAGCTTCTTCCAAATTCTAGGGCCCCTCCTTCAACCTGTACTGCAAAGCTCCGCTGGCTACCTCTTGCTCGGTCCTTTTTTTTTCTTGCTGACTAAATTTCAATAACCTACAACTATATGCACCTATCTATCATAAACCTACAAATTCTGAAATCAATTTTCAGTACCCTACAAATACTTGTACCTCTTTATCACAAACCTACACCGTTCAAAATTTCTGAACGAGATTGCTTGTTGGGCCCACATGCCAGTGTGAACAACACCATGCTTCCTTCTCTAGACAACCATTTGATGCACCAACTGAATGAGCCTTATTGAGGTGGCCCATTTCACTCTCATCTAGGACACACCATAACGTATATAAGCGGCGCCAGTAATGGATGTCTTCCTTCTCCCGATTCAACACGGTTGGTAGGGTAGGAATGGGCAATGCTGTTCCCGCCAGATAGCGTTGGTGGGGGGGGGCAGTAGTATTTCGTCCGGCACGCTATAAAGCAAGACGAGAGCGCACAAAAACTTTGTTTTCGAGCTCTCACAACAAGAAATTTGTACATCGTGTTCCCACCGCTCCAAAGCCATTTTCACATGCGCCGCCGTTCAACGGAGCATTATATGGGTGTAATTTCGTAAATTTCATTATTGCTGTTGCCATTAGCAGGAAAAATAATATTATAAAATAAAAATATCCCAAATCAGCACGTAAAAGTTCATCATCAGCCACATCAACAAGAAGCCGCATCCAGTAAAATTTTGCTTCCTTAAATCCCTACTAGTGAATACAAAACACTCTTGCTATTCTTTGTTCCACTCACCGAGCATCATGAATAATTCAGTTAAAATAAAACAACATGAATAGACCAAACAGAAAAGAAATACTACCTCTGTTCATTTTTAGATGTCATTCAACGAGAATTAAGGAAAAGTAAAAAGTTGGATGCACTGAAAATGAGGAGAGATAGAGATAGAGATATAATGAAAAGAAAGAATATTGCATTAGAAAGAGGAAAATGTGCATTGAAAAACGAGAATGACATATATTGTTTTACGGAGAGAGTAGAAATTATGATTTGCCAAAGTTTGAGATGTGCCAAATCCCTATTCATTAGATACTTCCTGCAATCCAGGTGATGGTAACTTCAATTTTATCACCATCGACTTCTCTTTCCTGCCTACTAATTCTACGAGTGAAGTCTAAACAGAATTTCAAATTCTTGTCCTCTTCTGGGCTGTCGTAAGTCATGATTACTTTTAGGTCCACCTCAATGTGGACTTTGGGATGTCGACGATTTTGCAATGCAATTAAATCTGGACGCAATGGAAGTCCGAATGTGGAGCCACCGGGAAAGCAAAAGCTCATCTCTCGTTCACAAGTGAAGAGATAGATGCTTTTGTTGCCATAGTCAATGGTGCTTGCCTTGATGCTACCATACACGTCACGACTTCTTGTACCGAGGTCTTTAAGGTTCAATTTGACATCAACATAGGTCTCAAGGGCTTCCGGAACCACCAAGTATGTGATCTCAACCTTGCGGCCAAGGCCTCCATAGATGGTTTGTGTAAATTCCTCAACTTCTACTACCGAAGAGACATCCCACTCCTCGAGATGCGAGGATTGGCACTCCCCTCATCATCGTCCGTGAAAACATCCAAGCAAAAGCTGCCAAAAGCCTCAATAAGCCTAACTGGTCCACTGGGTACCAAATCGACCATTCCTTCCTACACATCAAGGGATATATATAATGTAAGCGGCATAAGGCAAGTACATATAGTAGATGTAACATATGATCACCTAGTATATACCTCTTGTTCTTCCACATCACATGCTTTGTAGATGCTACGGGCTGCATGCCAATCATAGGCCATGATAGAGCTGATATTGAAGTTAGCAATAATGGCCAACAATTGCACCGCACGCATACCACAATCCAGAATTTCATCGTCGCTGTCCTCAAAGGCCACTCCACAATCCTCATGGCCATAATGATCCTCCTCCCGGATATTTCTTGAATCCTCCTCTGAGACAGCTGCAGCATTATCCTCACCTCTCTCACCATCCTTGTTAGCAGTGTGGAAAACCCATCCCTGAAATTTCTTCAGTTTGGTTCCATCCATGTTCAAATCCCACACTTTACCCATGAGCTGTTTGGAGTCACCCTCAAGCGAGAGGAAAAGAAGAGATTAGCTTAAGTCACTATAGAATGCCATCAATAATCACAAATTATTTGGGAATTGGCAACAGGCATATCTATAGTACAAACAATAACATGGTGAAGATTTACGAAACTTACCTGTTTTACTTCTCCATTCCACAAACAGTGAACAGTAACAAAACCAATCACACCACAAGCAACGTATTGTAGAGCAAGCTGCTCACCTCCCCCTAAAAAGAAGATGAGATGAGCATATAAAAGAAGTCATTTTTATTTTCACGAAAACATAAATTGGGTGCAACTTAAGTAACTCACCTGTACAGCTTGAAACCAGTTCATTATGATGCTAATTACTGTCAAACATGCATAATTAAAGAAACGGTTCTTGCTAACTCTTGGGACAGCAATACAGAGGACAAGTGCAATGCATATACCTGGAACCAAAAAGCAGAAATCCATATTATGTGCCGAATGATGCAGCAACTGCTCCAATATGAAAAAATGCATACAATAGTTAACTCCAAAATATTATTTGTTTTTATTGGTGTTTACAGTCCATAATTTTTTTCTCCTACACGCAACAGCACAAAAGTGGCATGGATCCCACATGAAGCAACCGAACAAGTAAAAAAGCCAAACAAGAATTGGAAATATTCTAGTTTCAATTATGCATCTGTCTAGTATACTAAAGAATAAACCAACGATAGAATGTCCCTGTAGTTGGCTTGACTGATGAACATCTCTCCCCTAGTTTTGTACAACATACAATTTTAGATAACAATCCTCTTAAACCAAGAGCTGCAATGCTACAAAAAATTTGCTAAGGTCTCACTATAAATACAGATGATCATGTCAAATGATTGTCACACAATCATAGCTAAGCTGATATTACTTTTCATCAGGAAACATTGTAAGTTTCAGAAGACCAATCCAAAAACGTAATACAGCACAAACAAAAGAACTTCATCTCTCTTACTAACCAGATATTACAGTATCACCAACAGAAAGCATGGAGGATGACAATGCAGCATCTGCGGTTGGGAACAAGAGCTGTGCATAACAATGCAGATCAGATTAGTTGAACTACTAAACTAAGAAGGAAGTACCGACATTATCATCACCAGAAGTTCACTAACAAGATCTTTGACAATTATTGGACAATAAAAAATCTAGCTACCCTCTGAAGCGTACGCCACCGAGAAAATGTGATGCGTGAGGAAGTAAAGCTTTTATACATAAATATCAAATGTAGAGAATTAGTAACTAATGTGTGGAAACAAAATCAGTGGATCAATTCCACTTTCAGACAGAACTGATAAAAATGAACATTGCATTTACATATCAATATAAAATTCAGAGAATCGCAACTAATGCATGTATAAATAACATCAGTGGATCAATTAAGCTTTCATCCAGAACTGATAAAGATGAGCATAACAAAATGTTATCAATAATACAGCCAAAATGCAAGGATTGAACAACTTCATTAAAATAGTAAACAGCATAAAATTTTACTATGGTATTCAAGTATCCATGAAGTGCAAGGAAATAGAATTGCAATATGATACAATCGCATTAGGGAAGATATGAATTCGAAATCAATAACACTACATCAAGCAGTACAATGATTTTCATGAAACGGGCAAAAGGTAGTTCTTTTTTATTGACAATTAAAGTAAAGCGAAAACAAAAAATATGATTCAAATTTGCACAATCATCTGTAGGGAGAAATAGTATTGCACAAAGGTGATAAGAAAAATTTGTCACAGAAAATGAAGCCTTCTTGGAAGTTCCACACAAAAAATATAAATAAACAAACTTCAAGGAAACACTGAGTAAACCCATACCAGAAGGGTAGCACCAATCTTATGCAATCCGAGAGATACCATATCAATTCCATGCAAAATAACAGTGTTATTACGGATTGAAGGGGGAATAGATTAAATTTAAGAAGGTTAGCCCATAACTTAGAAATGGATAATAGATCTAATAAAAACAAACCTGGATACAGGAAGAAACTCGCAAAACATTGTTTGCTAAATAATGCTTCTTAGAAGCACACCACATGCAAACGAAAAATCCAGGGATTGAAGCCAGAATCAATGGCTTGATGAGGTCTACAAAAACTGCTGAAATCATATATGCATGAACTTAAACAATATTCAAAATATTTGTAAATGTAGGCAGCTGACATCAAGGATGAACCCTTCATGCCCATCTTTTGTTAGGATAAAATCAAAGGCTGTGTTGACCATTACATGAATAGTAATCAAAATATTCAAATATGCTACTGTAACATTTAAAAAGAAAATCTGTCCACAATGAAACAAGTCAACAACAAAGTATGGTCTCAGTTCCATGCCACCTTACTGTCCACAATGAAAAGTAATCAATCAAAGGAAAGAAGTCAACAAGAAAGTATTTCCAAGCCATGTAACTGTTCATTAAATATTGAAATCTGATAGCCATGTAACTGTTCATTAAATATTGAAATCTGATAGCCATGCAACTGTTTATCAAATATTGAAATCTGATTTAGCTCTGGTGATATTTGATATGCTACTTGGCGTGCAAACTTTTAAGAAATACTATGCCATTCCACAATGAAGTGGAAGAAAACAGCACCGAATAGCCTACCATAAAATAAATGCCAAAAGATGATTAGATTCATTATGGCGTGTGCACTAAACTGAAAGATAAAATCTGCTTTAGAATAGTACTGGAAAAACACATGCATATACTAAGGTCCCCTATTCTCAAAAAAAAAAAAGGTCCCCGGAATTGGACCCACAAGAGTGAGCATCAAAATGAGTAAGAACATACTGTGGATAAATGAAGCATCAAAACGAAACTTGAACAGAGGGAACACCGACAAAAGCAGAGCATGCAGCATTTGGGATATCATCTCCTGCGAAATAATAGATAAAATAAATAGATAGATTTAATAAAAACGAATGGATTCAGATGTACCCTGCAGAATTTGCTTAAAAAGACAAAACAGAGAATAATAAATCGGTCTGATACCGATTAACAAGATGAGCTTGGTGTCGGCGACCGCGGGAGGAAGGCGAGGCCGAGAGGGCGGACCCGAGATGGCGATGGGCCTAATCTGGCCTGGCGGCGGGGAGGATACCGGGGGAGGGTGGATCCGAGATGATGATGGGCCTAATCCGATCTGGCGGGGGCGGAGACGATGAGTAAAAGCGAATATAAGGAGGGGAATCCGAGACGGCGAATGGCCTAATCATGCCTCGCGGCGGGAGGAGAGACTATGAGCGTCGGCGCCGTTGAGGCGGAGATGATGCGGGCCACCGCTGTCGAGTTTCACTTATGAGGACCGGAGGGCGGCGCCGTTCGGCGGTATCCGAGAGTATACAAGGGTGCGAGTGCGAAGTGTCGCCTGTGGGGCT